>JACEVL010000632.1:162500-170000 GCA_020284085.1 Aporrectodea caliginosa
GGTAGTTGAAATGAATAACCCTTGTTTAATGATATTTCTAATACGTAATATATTAATAATAATGCGCAAGGTAGGCCTGGGCGCATTTTCGCCGATCCAAGGTGAGTACAGCAAACGTTTTCAGACTAATCAGGATAATTTATCGTTTTAACGCTTTAAATTATTTTATATAGGATAACTTTAAATAGAAGCTGGATTAGTGACAATAACTCTTGCCTACGTAGAAGTTGGATTGATGACAATTATCCTGTACATTGGTATTGAAATGCCATGTATATAATATTATTAAGAAAGCAAAAACGATAAATTACCCTGACTAGTCCGAAATGTTTTGCTCTACTCACCTTGGATAGGCGAAAATGCGACCTGGGCTAAGGCCGGTATTTACCGTGCGGGAAACCACAAAATGTCGTTAAACGCGGAATAACGCAAGGCTACTGTTAAACACCTTTAAAGCAAAATCTACCGACGTTATATATAAATGCACGAGGAACCACGATTGAATCATTTTGATTGACAGTTCAAGCAATGGACTGAACTTTCAGTTGCGAAACTTGTAAGGAAGGTCTAGAACAGCCAACAAAGGAGAAAGATTGTGCCTGACGCGCCCAACCCTCGTTTCGAGGACGGCTGAGCAGTGCGACCACTACTTGGGATTTTCCCAAGATCTTGGGAATTTGGGGGTTATACTTGTGATCTGGGGATTTTGCCTGGCAATCTTGGGATTTTTTATAAGGTCTACAGATTAGTTTTTACCGTACTTTACAACAGTGGCAGCGAATCAGATTAGAAAAACTCGTTCAGTCTGAAAGACATTTATCATTATTGTGACCTGTAAACATTGTTAGTTGAAATGAATAACCCTTGTTTAATGATATTTCTAATACGTAATATATTAATAATAATGCGCAAGGTAGGCCTGGGCGCATTTTCGCCGATCCAAGGTGAGTACAGCAAACGTTTTCAGACTAATCAGGATAATTTATCGTTTTAACGCTTTAAATTATTTTATATAGGATAACTTTAAATAGAAGCTGGATTAGTGACAATAACTCTTGCCTACGTAGAAGTTGGATTGATGACAATTATCCTGTACATTGGTATTGAAATGCCATGTATATAATATTATTAAGAAAGCACGTAGAAGTTGGATTGATGACAATTATCCTGTACATTGGTATTGAAATGCCATGTATATAATATTATTAAGAAAGCAAAAACGATAAATTGCCCTGACTAGTCCGAAATGTTTTGCTCTACTCACCTTGGATAGGCGAAAATGCGACCTGGGCTAAGGCCGGTATTTACCGTGCGGGAAACCACAAAATGTCGTTAAACGCGGAATAACGCAAGGCTACTGTTAAACACCTTTAAAGCAAAATCTACCGACGTTATATATAAATGCACGAGGAACCACGATTGAATCATTTTGATTGACAGTTCAAGCAATGGACTGAACTTTCAGTTGCGAAACTTGTAAGGAAGGTCTAGAACAGCCAACAAAGGAGAAAGATTGTGCCTGACGCGCCCAACCCTCGTTTCGAGGACGGCTGAGCAGTGCGACCACTACTTGGGATTTTCCCAAGATCTTGGGAATTTGGGGGTTATACTTGTGATCTGGGGATTTTGCCTGGCAATCTTGGGATTTTTTATAAGGTCTACAGATTAGTTTTTACCGTACTTTACAACAGTGGCAGCGAATCAGATTAGAAAAACTCGTTCAGTCTGAAAGACATTTATCATTATTGTGACCTGTAAACATTGTTAATTTAATGTTATGCTCCGGTTTTTTCTTTGCGAGTTCTTAACTAGGCATTTTTGTGAAGAATTGTGATTGTTAAAAGTTTAAACGCATTTCATATTTCATCACATCTTTTTCCTTTTCGGTAACTTGGGATTTTTTGGTACACTTTTGGTCAATCGTGGGATTTTTCTGGCAAGAGCTTGGGATTTCAGAAAATGGAGAGTGGTCGCACTGCGGCTGAGGACAGAGCACACACACATATTATATGAGGCATCTGCGTTAGCGTATTAATTCAGACAAGCCATGGAAGGTCGCGTTAACCATCAAATGTCGTTAAACAGTGAAAAGTAAGTAAGTTAGTAAGAATATTCTTTATCGAGAAGCACTAGCAAGCGCACAGCACTGTACATGGCAAGATTAATACATTCAAACAAAAACAGACAAATTTATATATTCAGCGAAGAATTGAATGGGAGAAGTTATTTTATATCAGGGGAACCTAGGGGAGGAAGAGTTAGGGCTAGTGATAGAGGGAAAATTAAGAACTTAAATAGACTGGTCTATTGAAAACATTGTTTATTTGTATAGCATCCGGGCAAGGAAGCATTTTTGAGTCAGGTTGTCAAACATAGAAAGCTCACGGCTATGGGACCGTGGCCGCAGGGAGTAGCGCGATTGCTTAATCGGCGGTAACAATTTATGCAACACGTACGTGGTAAGGATTGTGCAGAATACAGGCAAAGAGTAATGCCTGTAATTCGATTTCATCCAGTAGTGCCAGTCTAAATAGTGCTTAACCTACGAGATCGACGTGAACGTTCCTGAAAGACAAAAGATTTCGTTAAGCACTGAAAATTAGGCCTACTAATTATTCTGTCTAACTGAACATGTTTTGCGTTCGGCTGCATTATGCCATAGGAACAGTTAGAACTGTTCAAAATAATTACACACCTCTTTTAAGGGTGATATTTGTCCTAAAAAATGAAAGCAAACTCGAGGTTCTGCGTTGGGCAACTACTCCACTGCGTGCACCCTGGCAGTGCCAGTCCTAAGCCTGGATGAAGGAGGAGGACGACATTAATGATCTTTGTTATCACATAGTGTCGTTAAACTGAAACTGGGCGCATACACACATAGGCATAGACACACTAACAAAGACGCAGACACCGACACACGCATAGACATACTCACAGATACACACAGACATTGCATACAAACACAGACGCAGACATACATACAGAGACACACATCGACAAACAGCCACAGACGCACGCACACAGACATACATATGGACACACAGAGAGACCCACACACAGACACACATGTAACGATAACTCTTTGATGTCAAAATATATTCCTCCAATTACGTCATCAATGACTGACTGACACAGACAAAGAGTGCCAGTCCCAAGCCTGGAAAAAGGAGGAGCGCGACGACAATCATCTTTGCTATGACACAGTGTCGTTAAACAAACCAAAACCAAATTTAGCTATTCTGACATGTCATCAGATGTATTATAGCCTACCATCGAAGCGGTTAGAACTGCTCTAAACTATTATTTAATCATACACCTCTTTTAGTTTAATATTTGCCCTTATAAGAGAAAGCTGAGAAAGCCGTCACTAAATCAGAGAGTATTATTACGCCATTAAAACAGCCGGAACAGTTCGAAATTATTGCACACCTTTTTCAAGAATAAATGTTCGATTTTATAGGAGAAAGCAGAAAAGGGTCAGTTGTTTGCTTAGGTCCAACCGTGGTCAAGTCTAATAGATATCTCAGGCCATAATTATGGCCCGTGAAAACTGTTCAAACATAATTTACGATATAGCGATATTACGATATAAGCGTGATATTCGCGTTATAAGAAGAAGAAGAAGATCGGTCCCGTATAATTAATAATCTGGACCATTATATATTACGCCATAGGAACTGTGATAACTGATCAAAATGATTACGCACCTCTTTTAATTGTAACATTCATCTTTATTAGAGAAAGCAGAAGAACCATTTAGAGCTAACTTCGCTTTCTGACAGTGCCAGTCCCAAGCCTGGATAAAGGGGGAGGGCGACGCTAATGGACTTTGTTACCACACAGTGGTCGTTAAACAGAAAAATACTTACTGTATTATGCCATAAGAACTTTGAGAACTGTTCAAAATACTTTCTGTCCACGTAAACGTCACTTGCAGCTAAAAGATGTCTTAAACTTTTGAATGCATACAAACAATCAATAAAATTACACTGGTTGCAAACCAACAATATCGTTTAAGTGAAAACCTTTATGACTAATATTAATAAAAATTAATTTCATCTCCTCTATTAGTTATTTTTATTACTCTTTATTTCCGGACATAAAAATATCCTACCTCTGTCACCGATCCTTCCTCTTTCTAAAACGGTCGAGACAACAAAACTGGAGTAAACTCCTAGAAAGCGACGTCAAGATGGATGGATGGATGGATGGATGGAGGGAGGGGAGAAGGACGGATGCGTAGCTGGAGAGGCGTCGAAGAAGGAATAAAGATGCGCTGGTACTGCTGCTGCTGCTGCAGTTGAAGCGGAGACAGAGAGAAGAAACTGATGCATTTGCCGGCGGGCAACCACTGCAGCACTTCAGCTACAAGAGACTATTGATAGGGATTGAAACAGACAGAGAGATGGAGACAGACGGAGAAAGAGGCAGACAAATAGACAAACAGACAGACAGATATATATATATATATATATATATATATATATATATATATATATATATAGACAAACAGACAGACATTTAGACAGACATACACATACAAACAGATAGACAGACAGATGGACAGAATACATGCACGAATACTAAGATAGAGAAGATACAGACAGACAAATTCGAACATGCACAAATTGACTGACTGACTGACTGACAGAGACAGACAGATAGACAGATAGACAGACAGACATGCAGACAGATTGACAAACACATACAGAGGTAGGCAGAAACAGACAGAGAGAAAGAAGAGAGAGAGAAAGGCAGAGAATTAGTCAGGCAGGTAGGCAGACGGATAAAGACACAAATGTCCAAACAGACAGGAGCCGACAAGAAAGAATGAGGCAGACAGAGACAGAGGTAGAGAGACAGAGACAGAAGCAGACAGAGAGACAGACAGACAGACAGACAGACAGACAGACAGAGAGTGATCAAGTGGATGACGTCCGTGGAAGCTGAGAGTCGATGCCAGCTGCGGTTTCTGCGACTGCTGAAGATGGTAAAGCTGTACAAGCATCTTCAAGGATGCGGTGGACGGATGGATGGATGGCGGGATGGGTGAATGAATGCACAAATAAATAAATGAATGGATGAGTGAATGAATCATTGAATGACTGAATGAATAAATAACTGTTTTAATGGATGGATGGTTTGAATGAATGACTTGAATGAATGGATGGATAAATGAACGAATGAATGAATGAATGAATGAATGAATGAATGAATGAATGAATGAATGAATGAATGAATGAATGAATGAATGAATGAATGAATGAATGAATGAATGAATGAATGATTGAATGAGCGAAAATGAATGAATGAACGAACGAAAGAATAAATAAATTAATTAATTAAATGGACGGACGGATTAATTGAATCATTAATTAATCAATATATGAATGGATGGGAGGTTGGGTGGTTGGGTGGTTGGGTGGTTGGGTGGGTATTGATTGGGTGGGTGGATTTAAGTTTGGTTGAATGGATAAATGAATGAATGGATAAATGAATAACTGGATACTATGATCACTGTTTATTTTATCTCTACGCCTGACTACAGCTTCTGTGGCGCCCTAATCTCTTAGTCAGAGGGCACAACTGAGTCTCATAGGTGTCTGGAACGGAAGAAGAGTAATGCTTCGCTGGCGTCTCTTTCCGCATGGCTGGCTCCGTCCGTTCTGCGATCACTGAGACGTTTCATTCTGTTCCACGTCAATTACGATTCTATTTACGCATCCGGAGTTGATTTAGAAACGAACGGAAACACTTCACGTACATTTAGCATCGATTACATAGAACGAACATTGCGGTCAATGTAGGTATGTAAAAATAAACATGTACAGAAACATACATACATTCTAAGATACATACATACATACGTATATACCTACACACGTGCATGTATAAAAGCGTATTTACATATACACACACATACATACATGCATACATAAAAACGTATGCATACACCAATACATCCAACAGACATACAAAAACATACATACATACATACATACACACATACGTGCATACATACATACATACATACATACATACATACATACATACATACATACATACATACATACATACATACATACATACATACATACATACATACATACATACATACATACATACATACAAACAGTTCCTATATAGGTACATGCTTGCAAGCATACACATGTACATACATTCACACTCAAGTATACCCACATACACACAACTGTCTGCCCAGGCACTGCTACTCTTATTAGGCCTACCACCGTCAACCGTTTCGCATTGACAAAAACACCCACCATTATCCACCCAGACATATCTCCTCCTCCTCCCCAGAGTCCTTAGAAAACGTTCGACCCAGACAGACCTCTAACTCACATTGCGTGTTCTCTCGACGACTCTCTACAATCGACGATTTACAACTTAAGACAATGCTTCTCGATTCGATAATAGAAATAATTATATATACGTGGCTGTGGGCGTTTGGATGTAGTGGGCGATACTTGAGTGAGTCTACGTGAATGAATAAATGAGTGACTGAATGACTGACTGACTGACTGACTGACTGACTGACTGATTGACTTACTGACTTACTGACTGAATGAATGAATGAATGAATGAATGACTGACTGAATGAATGAATGAATGAATGACTGACTGAATGAATGAATGAATGAATGAATGATATTATTTTGAACAGTTCTCGCTTTTCGATGTCATAGTATAATTATTATAATTTTATCCCAAAAACTTCATTAATTTTATGCCGTGTCCCAACTTTATATAGTAACACTTCACACTTTTCGAAGGTGTCTAAGGCGAGCGTTGTTATTCGTGGTATAATAGTATCCCACAGCAGTAGTTATAGGTTCAGTTTAACGACACTGTTTGATAAGAAAGATCATTAGCGCCGACCTCCGCCTTCATCCAGGCTTGAGACTGGCACTGCCTGGCACTAGGGCTTGACCATCGGTCAGCGAGTCCCATGCTTATTATGTTATAGTCAGTTGTTTAGTTGTTTTTTGGCCAAACTTGGGATTGAACGAACAACGGTGGTTAATTTAACCTCGTTCATTTAAGTTAAATTCCTCTTTGCCGGGCATTTGATATAACATTGATGTACCACGTTTAAAAGGTGTTTAAATGAAGCACGATCACCAATGATGGATGGATCCATAGTTTAATAGTCGAAGTTTGGTCTTTGGTTAAAATCACTGGAAAAGAGGCAGCCATGGTATGATATATTAGCGGCTTCATTTTCTTAGCCTCGGCATACGAGGGTGGGCGGCCAGTCTTCTCTCTCGTCCCTCTCATCTTCCCACCGACAGTGTACGGTCAGTGTACTCATTAGAGCTGAGTTGGCTAGGGATTCACTGATAAAGCAGAAATCTTAAATGTCTGACATGGTGGGGATTGAACCATCGTCCTCTCGATTGATAGTCCGGCAGGCTAACCACTAGCTATTGCGCTAATTGAAGGCTTCGGGTTCTAAGGAACATATTTGGACGAATTAGT
>JACEVL010000632.1:172500-175000 GCA_020284085.1 Aporrectodea caliginosa
CACCTTTTTAAAGGTGTCTAAGACGAGCGCTGTTACCCATCGTATAACCATAGTATTTCATAGCGGTAGTTGCACTTTCAGATTGACGACACAATGTGATAACAGATCATTAGCCTCCTCCTTCATCCAGGCATATATATCAATTATTCAAAACATCCTTAAAGAAAGGCTTGTATACATAAGAGAGAGCTTTATTAATCGCAAAACGTTTAAAAGGTTAACTAAGGCGAGCGCACTGACCAATCCTATGCAGTATCCCACAGTTTATAATTATAATACAAAACTGAATATCGCTCAGCCGTTCTGAATGAAGGACTTGAAAAGGCTCGAACCCGAGCACTCCGCGTTAGAATTGGAGAGCTTCGGCCAAACGGTCACCGCATCACATGCTGATACATGTATAATTATTAGAGATAGTTTGTTAGTTTCTCTTTAACCAGGCTTGTGATGACCATTATTAGAATTGTAGTCTGAAGTTAAGCTAAACTCTTGATGGCTTGGGCCTGCAAATATTGCTTTGGTTACTAACGTTTAAAAGGTGTCTAAAGGAGCATACTCACAGAAAGGGCTGTTTGCTGTTTAACGTCCACTGTGTGGTAACAAAGACCATTAGCTTCTGTTCTCCTTTATCTAGGCTTGGGACTGGCACTGTCAGAAACCGAACTGTGGTGGAATTTTAAATTTCCATCCAAAATATATAGCTCCTGTTGAAACATTGTTAAAGGTGTGTAAACAGAACACTGACACGTATCGGCTACCGTGTATAACATTTTTAAATGAGGTGTAGAAATTGTCGCAGTTTGGTCTTTAGTTAAATCACCGGAGAAAAGGCAGCCATGTGTATGAAGTTGTAGCGATGTCATTTTCTTAGCCTCGGCATATCAAGACTGGTAACCAGTCCTCCCTCGCCGTCTCATCTTCTTACCGACAGTGTTCGATCAGTGTACTCATAATTGATGAGGGAAAGACTGGTAGATCAGATATCTTAAATTTCATGAAAACATTCTCTGCTTCGACACCTTTAAAAGAGGTCACTCCGACGCAACATAAGTCTGCAATTAGTTGGTTTAGCAACTTTCAAGTAGAAACAGTGGTGTTAAAAACATTGGACAATATTAGGTAGAGCAGCGCAATCAGCACGAAAACGAAGATGGGAGATTAAAGACATGTGTGTTCAGCAGTATGATGTTGCGAGACATGGGTGCTAACCAGCGTGACCACTCCTTGGGATTTTTCCCAAGATCCTGGGATTTCGGGGGTCGACTTGGGATCTGGGGATTTTGCATAGCAATCTTGGGATTTTTTCTAAGGTCTACAGACTAGTTTTTTACTGTACTTTTCATCAGCGGCAGCGAATCAGATTAGAAATACTCGCTCAGTGGTTGTGTCTGAAAGACGTTTAGGATTATTGTTAGTTGTAAACATAGTAATTTGCTAATTCTATGTTAATGGTCCTGTTTTTTCTTTGCCAGTTTTAGCTAGGCATTTTTATGAATAGTTGTGATTGTTAAAATGCATTTCATATTTCAGCGCAACTTTTTCCTTTTCAGTAACTTGGGATCTTTTGGACACTTTTGGCCAATCTTGGGATTTTTCTGGCAAGAACTTGGGATTTCAGAAAATGGAGAGTGGTCGCACTCTTGCCAACAAAAGACTCGCAAAGGAGAGTGTTAACATTCGAGCGAAAATTATATAGAAAAATCCTGAGGATAGGATGGACTCAGAAGGTCGGCAACGAAGAGGTAGGCCTATGCAGAACTTAGAAGAGTGGAAATGACTGAAAACCCCATGCAGAAAGTTATTCGGCGAAAACTTGGATTGTTCTGACATATCTGTAGAATCAGAAAGGACAGAAGAAAGTGTTTGGAATAATCGAGGGTAAGAACATAATATGTAATCTTACTGCGTACTTGTCATTATGAATCAATAAACGAATAATTATAATTATTAAAAAATTATAAGGACAGCAATGAGACTAATATTAAAACGTCGAAACTTTTAACACATTTGATGCAATGATGCTCACAAGAATATCAAAATAACGTTATGTACTGCATTATGCCAAACGAACGGCGAGAACTGTTCAAAATCGAAGCTATAAAACACCTCTTTTAAGGTTCAAATATAAAGTTTTCTATATGACTTAAAACAGAATTAGGACAATCCGCCGCTGTTTGCAAGTGCCAGTCCCAAGCCTGGTATAATGTTCTTTGTTAAGAAAAAAACGATAGAAAGTCATCAAATCTACTAGTTGAATTATGCCATAGAAACAGTGAGAACTATTTTAAAAAACTCAGCCATTACACTAACTGTGGTATTGCCAGTACCACGCCTGGAGAAGTAGGAGGGCGACGCAAATCCTCTTTGTAATGACACAGTGTCGTTAAACAGCAACTAACTCCTGATTTCATGCATACACCTAATCTCGTTTGTTTGGACTGCATGGGAGCGTTCCTGAGCAGGTTCTTGAATGGGCGCTAAATAAATGCTCTGAATGAAT
>JACEVL010000632.1:180000-230000 GCA_020284085.1 Aporrectodea caliginosa
GAATTATAACATATTTCGATGACGATTTAAAGGCGTCTTAAGAAAGCAGTCTCACACAACGTCTATTAAATACGACAGTCAGAGGAATAAAGGGAACGCTCTCAAACGATGCCTTTTATATCATAGATTGACGACGTTTAAAGGTGTCTAAAAAGAGCGCTCTAACCAATCTTAAATTGGAATTACTGATTAAATTTACGATGTTAAGTGAAGACATGAAAATATAACAGAGATATACGAATCAAGTCAGAAATCAATTTGCTTCCAGGTCCCAAACTTATATAGCATCGGCTGGAAATATTTTAAAGGTGTCTAACAAATCGCCTACTGGAATTACTGAATGACTAGACTGAAATAGGAAAACAGCTGGTTTTTGCTTAAGACTCCTTGTTGCAAACTTGTAGCAAGCGGTATTATGGTCACCTGCCCCTTTATCTGCGCTTCGGACTGGCACCAGCCGAAAACGACTGTGGCGACGTTTCTATAGGGATTATGTAAAGTTTTGTAAACGCTTGCTGTTTAGGCCTAACGACGCTGTTCCACAACAGTGGTGCAGAGGTGATTAGCCTCTCCCCTCCTTTCTCCATTCTCGGGACTGGCACTGCCAGAATACGAGCTATGGCGGAGATATTGTTAGTTAGTTACCACGAAATTAGTTTGAAGGTTTTCACCGATCGTTTGGGTTAATACAGATCAAGAGTTTGCATTGAATTCAAGCATCGTAAATCTAAACACCGCTCTTATAATACTCATTTAATAATCATTTTATTTTCGTTAACGAACATTTTCGTTATCGTTATCGTTAACGAGAATCACACTGGTTAACCAATGTTATTCTTTGGTTTTTTCTTTGAAATAGGTTCTTAGCATTTTTATGAATAACTGTGATTGCTAAAACGCATTTCATATTTCATCACAACTTTTTTCTTTTCAGTAACTTGGGATTTTCTGGTACACTTTTGGCCAATCTTGGGATTATTCTGGCAAGAGCTTGGGATTTGCAAACTGGAGTGGTCTCACGGTCAGCCACACAGATCCTTCTTCGCCACTTGTTTCTGCCACCAGTATGTCACCGAATATTACACTTAGGCCTAAAAGAAGTGTTTTATCGATTTAACAGTTCTCACCGTTCGTATGGCCTGGGACTATTATTACTGAAAGGGATATGTTGCGGCAACGTGTCAGCCAATCAGAAATCGTCTTTTCTGAACCATCGACGGCGATGTCTGTGGCCATCTAAGTTTTAGATTACACTGTCATCCGGGCACTCGGCAGGGTAAGCACTCTCGACAGAGCAAACGCAAACAAAGCCAAATGAATCATTCTCGACGTTGTTTTTAGTAATTTACAAGATACATACATTGCAAATTATTTTTATTGAATTAGGTCGCTCTCGTTTCGTTACGGCAATCGTCCACAAAAGAAACGGGACTAAAACTGATCTGACCAGCAAAAGTTCGGGTGTAAAATCAGAGCCACAGACATAATCTAGGTCAATGACCCAATTTTCATCGGCGACATATCTCTTGTTATTATCGTCTCAGGTATGGCATAAGACAGATTTCGACGACGTTCAGAGCGACAACAGTGGCGAAAACATACGCACTACGCGTCAGCTTTTACTTATAAGAGAATAGCACTCTTAAAAGAGGTGTCGAATTATTTTGAACAGTTCTCACCGTTTGTAGATGACAAAATCGTACATATCAAAAGTCAAGCTGATTAATTTGTATTGTTTCCATTCCACTATATTATACGTTCTTCGGTGCATTCCTTGATACATTTTCATAAAAAAAGTGAGATTACAAACAGTGATCGGCTGTGTTACAGTGGTAAAACGTGTAAAAACACAACATATTAACACATAACATGTTAAAACACAACGTTTTAAAGCCCAAAGAGTTAAAACACAAACATGTTAAAACATGATAACACGTGTTAAAACACAACGTATTAAAACACGTTTAAGCACACCATGTTAAATACAACATCCTAAAACTCAGCATGTTAGAACACAATTTGTTAAAAGAAAAGTTACGCTTACTGTGAATATCCAGCTGCAAAATTCTTGTGACAATGTGATGAGACGTCATGTTTAAAATGACGTCAGCATAGACTAAGTATTAATCTCTGCACGCGATTGTTAAGAAAAAGTCATTAATTACACGGCATCCTTAATTAATAAGGCGACGTAAAATGCTCTCATCGTCTCCAGTAAACAATGCACAGAAATAATGTAACTGTCTGCTTATAAATAGGTGACCGAGGTCATGCATGTCATTAGACAAATGGGTCAAGTCAAAGGTCGCCTCTGCTTTTAATTAGATTCATAACATTCTCTTATTTCCTCCAGTCTTGGGACTTGCACTGCCATATTACGTAGTGTTTCGGAGATCTAACGTGATTAGTGGCTAATGAAAAAAGATATAGAGTGAGTTTATTGCCTTTTACAGGTGTCTAAACGCACTATGGCGGTAGCACGCCACTGTTTGTGGTGCCCCCTTTCAACGAGACAATAGTTTCGTTCCGTGTTGAATTCAATTGAACCTTACGTCAAAATATAGATTAGCGAGGTCGAAATTGAGAACGATGGATTGCGACTGAACGCGAGTGATTTAACATAATTATAGCGGCGATTGACAGTGTTTTAGAGGTGTCGAACGAGCTTTGGATAATAATTTTTAAAAAATATCTTTTCTTTAATAAGCGCCTGACAAACGCACTGCGCTGTACATTTACATGTTATGCAATTGAAATCTTAACTACTAACAGAACAGACAGCTTGCAATACAACGGCGCTAATAGCAGCCTACAAAGCATATCCGCCCAACGGGGGCTCGAACTCGGTACCTCTCGGTCACTGTGCCAGATGTTATCCAATGCGCCACGGACCCCCCCTTCCAAAAAAAAACTCCATTGTCTGTGGCGCCATCTTTCAACGATGAAGTTTGCATGACGAGTCGACTTAACGCGAATGGTGAATAATATTATTATTGTGTCTTTCTAATTGTGCGATGGTTGATTGGTTGATTGCTGTTTAACGACGTTGTGTTATACCAAATGTGGTCAGCGTAGCCCTCCTCCTTCTCCAGGCTTGGGACTGGCATTACCTGGCATTGTGGGCTGTCTGTTCTGTTAGTAGTTAAGATTTATGTCTTCTGTCATTTGCGTTCTTGTGAATTGTTTCAATTGCATAACAGTTACTGTAACTGTAACCGGTTGCGATGCGTCAACCGGATTGTTTCAATAAAGGAAGAATTATTATTATGATTTTCGACGTTATCCAGGAATAAGGACTTGCACCACTCGAGTACGTATGCGGTTGATTTCCTGTTTAAAGTATCTAAACGTATGTTTATATTTCATGTAATTGCATGCGGCGACATCTTATGGCTGCTATGGCCATTACTTCAACCTTCGTTGCAGTTTCAAGCTTACATACAAAAGGTTTACGCGATTGACGAATTTATATGTTAGAAAGTAATCAATTTAAAGGTGTCTAGATGGAGTTCTGCATTTCAAAACTCCAACATTATAGTTTGAACTAGCACAAATGATTCTTGTGTGCGTTATATATTTCTACCAAATAAAACTGAGACTCAGATATGGCATATGCTAGCTACTTGAACAAATAAAGATAAATCATGATGGCTATAAGTATAGTCTAAATGTTAAACGCGCATGCTGTTTGTAATATTGCCAATGTTCAATGTCTGATATGACGTCAGCGGCCGATGTTGTCATGAGATGCCATTTAAATGATGATTAAAAAAAAAAGCAGACACACGTTGTTTTCCATAATAAGCAATCTGCAGCACTTTCAAAGAGGTCCTGTATTATGCCAGAACGATGAGAATTGAGAACTATACTAACTCCGCCACTACCCTAGCTGTGGTAGTACCAGTCCCAAACCTGGAGATAGGAGGAGGGCGACGCTAATCATCATTGTTATGGCACAGTGTCTTATGCAACAACTACCTTGCTATTCAAATAATAATTATGCCTACGTCAACGGCTTTTTTGTTGCCATAGTTTTTACGATGTCAATAAACTCTGAATCTATCCATCAGTGACAGTGCAGGTTAGCAACGGCCGTGACAGTCACAAGATGTCGTTAAAAAGCGAAACTACTACGTCTTTTATAGCAGTCCGAGGTATTTATCTAATAGGAGGTCAGTGTGAAAAAGCTACCCATTATTCGTATTTTAGCGACACCTTGTGGCTGCTACAGTCGTTCATGCCTACAACAAATTATTATTCTCGCCCCAATTCTGCATACTCGTTTTCGGGTCGGAACATTGAGCACTTTCGAGTGTTATATATATATTTTATAGACAGCACGTTTTAAAGGTGTCAAATAGATAAATTTTCTATTTAATTGAGCACTATACAATGTTTCGGGATATCTTGCGGTCGCATTTGAAGGGATCTACATGAATTCCTGCATTTCATCATTTCCAGTGATAGTTGTAGCCATAATTCAGCGACATCTTGTGGTTGTTAGAGTCTTTGAACCCAAATACACAGATATGAGTTAACTTACGCAACACATGCGATTGCTCAATTTATATTTAGAGCAAAAGCAGTTTTAAGGTGTCTAAATACATGTGAAAATGAAGCTGTTGGATTGGGGCTGATGACGATAACATTCTAGTTTCTTTTGTAGCTTTTTCTGTAATATTTCGAAGAGTCTGGTATTTTCTTCAACTCTTCTCATTGGTAGTTTCTCGTTTAAGTAAATGAACGAAATGCGCAGAGCACCGCAAGAAATATTGAAGCGCATTTTCATCGTCACGTGACTCTAGCCCGCGAAAAGCGACGAATCCTAACATACGTTGGTCAGCATCGTTGACCGTTCCTGACTTTTTCGATAGACGGGGTCACGGCGGGGTCAGCGGGTGGCGCACTCTGGCGGCGAGTAACGATCGACTCTCAATCTAGCGACGTCTGGCGGTTGATTGATTTTCTCGTGGCCTCGAAATGAACCAATCATTATTCTCGTTCGGAGAAATTGTTCGCGCTGATAAACCTCGACAAAGACGAACCAAATAATAAATTGAAATGAAGGCATTTGAAATACTTTGTTATCGGCATTGAACTTTGACCCGCCTTCCCATACGTACGGAAGACAGATGGGCATATAACTGTGCATAAATATATACATACGTGCATACGTGCATCGACTCATAATATTGATTGAGCACACGGTATGAACGAAGACGGAGAGAGATTGGCAAGAATACAGCCCGTGAGAAAAACACAGTTTTTTTACTAATATCCATGGTATCCTATAATGCGTCTTACGATAAGTGACCTCTATAGGATATAGTCCGCGTTCATTTTGCAACATAAGCGTGCGGTTAATGAAGCAGAGCACCCGCTTTTGTTGCTGAGGCCAATGAAAACGCTGGCCAATCACAACGCTGCGTATCGGAAAAGGGGATTCCCAGATTCGAAAAGTTGAGTCCCCGATTCTATAAGCTAGCCTTTTTGGGGGAGCTGAAATTTTAATAGAATGAAGTGTCTGCGAGGACGAGTCTATCTGCCAAGTTTCAGGACGATTGAATGATTGTAAGTGATCGAATTAGTCGTCGCAAGATTTGACTATTTATGCCTGTGGCTAAAAGCAAGATTTCCGCAAAGTTAAACTAGATGGATAATAAAAATACAGCCCGTAAAACAAAGTTTTTTACTATATCCATGTCTTCCTCTAGTATCCCATAATGCGTCTTACGAAGCAGTGACCTCTACAAATATATAGTCCGCGTTCATTTGTTGCTGCGGCCAATAAAACGCTGGTCAATCACGAACGCTGCGTAACGGAAAAGGGGATTCCCCGATTCGAAAAGTTGAGTTCCCGATTCTATAAGCTAGCCGTTTTTGGGGAGCTGAAATTTTAATTGAATGAAGTGTCTGCGAGGACGAGTCTATCTGCCAATTTTCAGGACGATTGAATGATTGTAAGTGATCAGGAATTAGTCGTCGCAAGATCTTGACGTTTTAGCCTGTGGCTCCTGTTTAGTATTCAAGATTTCAGTAAGTTAAACTAGATGGATAAAAAGAGAAGAGTCAGCACGGCGACAGAGGTCATCGAACGTTGTCTGGTCGGCAGGCAAAAACTTTAGCCGTACCATTTTACGTATTATTGCATTAATACGCGCGCGTTGACCAGCATTGGCAAAGCCGTACCATGCAGGGGAAGCATACAGGAGGCGCTATAACAAGTGTTCAAATACAATACATAATGTATTCAGACGTGCATACATACATACGTACGTACATACATACATACATACATACATACATACATTCATACATACATTCATAGGCGCTTCCCGACACACATACGCATACGCTCAGTAATATTGATTCACGGGAGGGCCCGTGGCGCATTGGATAACATCTGGCAAAGAGACCGAGAGGTACCGAGTTCGAGCCCCCGTCTGGCGGATATGCTTTGTGTTTGCAGGCTGTCTGTTCTGTTAGTAGTTAAGATTAAATTTGTGTCTTGTGAATTGCATAATTGTACACTGTAACCGGTTGCGGTTTGTCAACCGGATTGTTGAATAAACGAAAATATATTATTAGTAGCCAATTGGTTAGAGCGCGGATCTTAGACACCTTTAAAACTGTGCGAACCGTTGCTATATAAGTGTGGAACACGCGTTGCGAATAATTGACATCTGACCTGTGTTACCACTCCTATGTTTTTCCTCCAAGATCTGTGTTTTTTTGGGCTCGTCTATTTTTCTGTTTTTTTGTCAGATTTTTAAAAAACGTTTGCTGAATTAAATTTTTTTGGAATTTGACGCACAAAAAAAGCTTTGATCAGTGCTAATTATACCTGATTCTACACGAATCTCCTGAAAACCGTGTCTAAGTTTTTAATGTTGAGTGGTAACACTGAATTCTGACGAAGTTAAACTCCAGGAAAACTTAATATTATTTGTGTCTTCATCTGGTTTTCCGCCTCTATACAACGCGGTGGTTAGGGGTATGTTCTGTGCCTTGCAGCTGGAGGATTGCGGGTTCGAATACACCTCAAAGCCACCGCGTAGGGACCCTGGGCAAGTCCTTCACTCGCAATTACTCAAGCGCTTCGGTGTGAAACTCCGATTCAGCGTCCGCGCAGTGATCGGGAGCGCCTCTGAATAGGAATCTGTGAGGGGCGCTATAACAAGTGTTCAAATACAATACAATACAATATGCCGGTTCAAATATCCTACATCGCCACTCCTCTCGCTGGTGGGTCTCTTCTTTGAGCTTTCATATCCGTCTGTCATCATCCAATCCAGCATCATCTGCCTTGGTCTTCCTCTTGTCTTTCTCCCTCCATGTTTCTTTCAATGACCGTTGTTAGTAGTGAGTCTCCTCTCAGCGTGTGTCCGATCCATTCCCTTTGTTTCTTTCTAATTGTGTGTATCAGGCCTCTTTCTTCTCCAGCTCTTCCTATTCTTTTCTTCAGATAATAATAATAATCTTTTCTTTATTAAGCGCCTGACAAACGCACTGCACTGTACATTTACATGTTATGCAATTGAAATCTTAACTACTAACAGAACAGACAGCCTGCAATACAACGGCGCTAATGGCAGCCTATACAAAGCATGTCCACCCTGCAGGACTCGAACTCGGTAGACTCTCGCTCTCTACGCCAGATGTTATCCAAAGCGCTATCGGGCTTCCTGTTTAGTTTTCCTTTCAGTAGTTCATTCCTGTTTGAGATGCAAATGTAGCGACTATTCACCGAGGGCGACGCTAATGGTCTTTGTTACCACACAGCTAGTCGTTAAAAAGGAAATACACACACGCAAGCTTTTTGATCGAAGGTTTTGCGGAGATCAACAAGGGTCGACCCAGGTTTGATTTGAACCGGCCATCGACTTATATGGCGCCGGGTTAATACGATAACGACGCTATAGAGGCCGTATACAGGGGTCTAGGACTTTACCCCCGGCCCATTACCCCCCCTGCCATTACCCCCCTGCCATTACCCCCGACCATTACCCCCGTAGGACATTACCCCCCGCCATTACCCCCCGTCCCGTATAATAATATATCATAATTATAATTATAATTATTAACATATAATATTATAATTAATAATTAATAATTGTTAATTATAATTATAATATAATGAATTATAATAATATTTATTAATTAATATTGTAATATAATTATTAAAATAATATATAATATGTAATAATAATTAATATCACTAATAAATATATTAATTATTTATTATAATTATATGTATAATATATAATATTAATATATTATATTAATTGTTATAATTATATTATTATTATATAATATATAATTATTAAATTATATATATATAATATAATATATACACATGTACATAGGTATTTATATAATTATATTAATAATAATATATATTAATATTATATAATTTTATAATAATTAATTATATTGTTATTGATTAATTACAATAATTATTATATAATAATATATATAATAATTATATTACTGGTTCTAAGTGTCAATAGGCGCTAAGTGCCAATTAATTAACACTAGTTCCGCGCGAAATCTGAGAGTGTAAATGTACACATACGGGGGTAATGGCGGGGGGGGTAATGTCCTACGGGGTAATGGTCGGGGTAATGGCAGGGGGCAACTGCAGGGGTAATGGCCGGGGGTAAAAGTCCAGATACCGTATACAGTGCTTATGACAGCAGTGTTCTATAACTATAGACCACTACTTATGACAAAATACAATACAATACAATACAACAGAAATGCAATTGATATTAGCCATCTTTCTAACGTTCAGAAGGTCGTGCACACGAACATATACGACAGAACTTCGATGGCGCTGAGCAACTGTGAGTGAAGGACTTGCTCAAGGTCCCTACACAGTAATAGTCTCAAATGAGGAGGATCGAACCCGTACTCTTCGCTTTATAAGGCGAGTGCTTCAACCGACCGTATTTAACGTCACACTACTTTTTATAACGCAGATGAATAGTCATTTATTAATATTGCTTTGCGAGTCCCGTCCTTATATATGAACGATTTTCACCGTTTTACAGGTGTCTAAGGCGAGCGATTGACACTAAAGGACTTTCTAAAGGACCCTACACAGTGAAAGTCTCAGGAGATGAGGATCTAACCCGTACTCCACGCGCTACAGGGCGAGCGCTCTATCAGTTGGACTATTGTGTCCTGCTTCCATTTCGGTGACTGTATTCATGATTGGTTACAAGACATTTTTGTATTGCAAGCTGTCTGTTCTGTTAGTAGTTCAGATTTCAATTGCATAACATGTAAATGTACAGCGCAGTACGTTTGTCAAGCGCTTATTAAAGAAAAGATATTATTATTATTATTATTATTATTATTATTATTATTTTTATTATTATTATTATTATTATTATTATTATTATTATTATTATTTTTATTATTATTATTATTATTATTATTATTATTATTATTATTATTATTATTATGTAAGGACATTAATTTATCTTTTTCGTTTTTGCGATCTGTCAGTCTATCTGTCTATATGCTTGTGTGTGTGTGTTTCCTTTTTAACGACTAGCTGTGTGGTAACAAAGACCATTAGCGTCGCCCTCCTCCTTTATCCAGGCTTGAGACTGGCACTGTCAGAAAGCGAACTGTGGCGGAGTTATATGCCTGTGTATAAAATTATAATATGAATGTGTGCATAGCGTTGATTAGAACGGTTTTAGAGGTGTCTAAGAAGAGCCTCGCATTATGTACACTGTGTCCGGATGAAAAGTAGAACACAACAAAAAGTGTCATAACTCGGTCAAAACTATCAGTATTTACCTGAAATTTTAAACACAACAACAGTGACCATATCTACACGAGATCCTAAAGCCGTTTGGAAATGTTCGTGAATTTATCATATTTATGAGCGTTTGCAATGGAGCACTGACAAATTAAAGTTTCCAACATGGGCCCTTACATATTACATAAGAAAGTGAAGTTCAGCTACAGCTGGTGTTCAAAATGTCCTCCTCGTTCACGGACACATGACCGTAGACGTGGACGCCACTGTTTGATGGCCCGGTCGATGATCGCGTGGTCAAACAGCTGCCACTCCTCAACCAGACGCGCCCTTAGATGATCGACGTCACGAATACGGGAACGATAAACGCGCTCCTGCAGTACACTCCAGATTTGGTAGTCAACTGGATTGAGGTCTGGACTGTTGGGTGGCCACATCTGCGGTGATATGAAGTCGGGTGTCTCCCGGGACAGCAGAGCAATGGTCTCACGTGCTCGATGCGCAGGGGCACTGTCTTGTTGGAATGTGAAGTAGCCGCCAGAAACCTGCTTGATAGCAGGTAGCAGATGTTGAGTGAGCAGCACATCGCGATAGTACGCTCCATTTACCTTCACACCCGGCTCAACAAAGATCAAATGAGTGCACCCCAGGGTTGACACACCGACTGAGACCATTTTTGTTGTGCTTAGACCAAAACAAGTGACGTATTTCATCGATGACGACGTCACAGCGTCTGCGTAAGTAAGGGCCCATGTTGGAAACTTTAATTTGTCAGTGCTCCATTGCAAACGCTCATAAATATGATAAATTCACGAACATTTCCAAACGGCTTTAGGATCTCGTGTAGATATGGTCACTGTTGTTGTGTTTAAAATTTCAGGTAAATACTGATAGTTTTGACCGAGTTATGACACTTTTTGTTGTGTTCTACTTTTCATCCGGACACAGTGTACATCCATACATATATCCAAACAGAATTCTCTAACAGTCGGGCGCCGTGTCTCACGATGTACACATTAGTGAGCGGTTGCCGCTGTTAGACACCTTTAAAACGGTGCTGACCGACTATTTAAATAAGCCTAAAACGCCAGCTGCATCAACTGATAACGATTACAATACGATAAAACTGGCTTTGTTGTACGCTTTCTCTGATGGCTTCCAGTATAAGTTTACGCTATTTAACCCTAGGGCTACCAAGCTTTTTTTGTAACACGGACTACCAAGGGGGGTGGTTACCACCCCTGGATTTCGTGTTTGGTTTCACATATCATAACTTGTAATATAGCAGTGGATTCAGCATTCATTTCTGCACAGAATGGTATATTTGGTTGTACATTATGTGAATGCACCTCGAAATTACATCACTTTTAACAATGGAACGTGTCAGAAAATAAAACGAATATCATCATCATCATATATCCATACATATATGGAGCGCCTCTGAATGGGAAATCTTGTTGAGGCGCTATAACAAGTGTTCAAATACAATACAATACAATACAATACAATACAATATATATCGGCTTACGTTGTAATGCCGTATTCAGCCATTTTCACACAGATTACGCGTATTATTATTTATTTTGATCACTTCCGGTATTCAAAAGACAAAGATGTAGGTATGCAAATGAAGCCCTACATTCCCTCTAAAGAATGGTATCTTTGTTTCTCTTCCAGGAAGACAAACGAATACGCTGCAGACAAAAAACTAAGGGGGGAGTGCTTTCATTCAGCCATTTTTCACGCATATTACGCGTATTATTATTTATTTTGAACACTTCCGGTCATCATAAAACAAATTAATCAGTATGAAAAAATAGCACTACGTGTCCTCTATGCAACGGCATAATTTATTTCTCTTCAAAAATAAATTATGAATACGTTATAATCGAAAAAACATGAAAAATGTGTGAAAGTGTAACCTATTTTCATACATTTTAATTTATTTTGAGCACTTCCGGTTGTCTCAGGTCCACTCAGTGACCATAGAAATGTAGCCCCACATTCCCTCTATAGAACGGTATAACTTGTGTCTCTTAATATTAAATGACGGATAAGATATAGTCGAAAATCTAGGGGTGGTGGTATCCACCCCTCTGGTACCTCGGGTATATTAGGTATAACTTTTGAACGGTGTGAGATATCATCTCACATTTTACCTCAAAACGTGTGTAAATGAACCCCCTACAGCTACCTAAAAGGTCAAATTTTGATTCCATACTGAAAAAGTTTGAGATGAAAAAACCTAGGGGTGGCAACCCCCCCGCCCTTGGTAGCCCGAGGGTTAAGGGCGCGAAAATATTCTTTGCAAAACTAGAAACAAGATAAAACTTTCGATTACTTTTTCGGACTTCAGACTATCTACTCGCGCAAAAGCTGTCTGATAAAGATTAATCCACATGATAAATACAGTTTCCAAAACTCCATTTCCAAAACTGACGATTGCAAGCGATGACTTAAATTTACCAATTTAAATCCAAACTGAAATCATGCTTTTAGATGCACTTGTGTAATGGATGTACAAAGTGGTTTTGTTTTACAGATGCACTATTGTGTTTTTCACTAGTTTATGTCGTGTTCAGTATGTACTTTGATAATCCGGTGAGTGGAATACTATGTTTCCTATGGGCCTAAATACTGACACCATATTATGTGACTGTCTAAAGATGTGTATTGTGTTGTGCGAAGAGTACTGACTTACATTGATTGATTGATGTTTGCTGTAATTCGGTCGGACCTTACGATGTCTTAGCGAAACCTTGCGTTCCTTCGGGTTTTCCTGTTGACGCCATTACATGTGACCATCTGAATTATAAATTATGCTTGTGCCATGCGTACATGGTGATCGATAAAGTATATTTATTTATCTATTTGTTTATTTATTTATTAAAACTTGGTTCACTTATTCAAGACACCACCTCACTGTTCGTGAGACTCCACCTAGCCAGAATATCACTGGCCAATTTATTTATTCCAATTACATCCTATAAATAAATTGGCCAGATAATCTGGTAGGTGGAGTCTCAATGAACCATCGTGAGACTCTACCTAGCCAGAATATCACTGGCCAAAGCACAACCCCATTTACTTATAGGGCAAATATCAAACTTAAAAATGGTGTCTAATTATTTGGATCAGTTCTCACCTTTTGATGGATAATGAAGCAACTGTTTTTTACTTCGAACATAACAATGATACCAATCCCTCAAACTATATAGCTTCTGTTGACAGCGTTTCAAAGGTGTCTAAAAACAACTCTTTAGCAGTCGGCTACTGTGTCTCACAGTAAGCGCTCAGCAGTCCACAGCTTCTAACCCTTATCAATTTTCTTAGCTCCTTTAAATGTCTACATTAACTGGCCGTACATCTGGTAAGAAAATGAGGGTTTGGTAAGGTCATGGTATCTTGTGCAATATTTATCTGTTCCGTCACTTCCTTGCCGAAAGATGTCGCCATGCTTCAGTCTTCGTGCCTGATGTTGTATGTGATATTCTAAATATCGACAGATAATGTTTAACTCTGTAAAATAAAATGTTTCGTTGATTTGCCTTTATACGTAATATAAACTGCTGTAAGCCTGTTGTTTTCGTTAAACAAAACACGATACCTTCATGGCCGCCAGGAGTCTGCGCTCTGAATAGTCACAAGTCGTTAAATAAGGATAAATAAATTTAACGACTGTCCAGTCCTGTGCTTAATAAAGGTACTTGGTTAAGGCAAAAGGAAGATTAGGCGAGGTATCGTAAGGCTAAAAAGGTTAAGGAAAGTTGAGGTGAGTTGAGGAAGATAATGAAAATATAGCATAGTGAAGGTAACTTAGGATTAAGATGAAAAATTGATGAGCTATGGTTGCCAAGCTAAGGTAAATAAAGGTAATGGAATGCGAAGATAAAAGGGTAAATTATGAGTTTCCTTCATGCAGTATTGGATTCGCTATAGGGCATATTTAAGCCATAAGTTATAATGTTGATTTTAAACACCTTTATTACGGATTTATCACACGCTATTTATAATTTGGTGGCTTTAAGATTATAATTCCTATTCTAGACACGGACTATTGGAAGAAACTAAGCCCTGGAAGGAAAAATTTAAAAAAATCACAATTAAAAAATGGAACTTTATATTTAAGCTTAAACTGCGATGGAGCTTAATTTTTAACATTTAATGATGTGGTATTAATGGCGATGTATAATGTTTTCTTTTCATGAGTTGTCGCCTGAATTGTCTGATGTTTTTCTTAAACAATACGGAAAACACTCAAATTGAACATAGGTCTTCAATAAACTTGGTCTGCGGCAGAATGATTAACCCATGCACCCATTCAACCGAGTACATGAAATATATCTGTAATTAGACTGATCTTATATACCGAACGGGTATACTTAGGTTGAAAGAAATGTATTATTTAATTGATTATTAATGGTAAGAAAATAATTAATTCGTCACAAATGTGCCTTGTTCCTCGGCAAGGAATTATCCAATATGGGATGTTTCTCAAAGCATTGGAAATTTCCAGGAATAATTCATCAAAGGGCGTTTACAGCGGTATGAAATAGTTTGTTCGAAATGTTGGTTGTACAGTCATGAAAACGCTACCGATTAAGAGCAGATGCAAAATACACAGAATCTATTCAGGTGTCGCTTATGTAATGCAAAGTCCTCCGTTGGTTTAATAGCGCCGTGTTATCTAGACGATTGCGCTTCTGAGAAGAGCCCCTTGAAGAAGCGCTATATAAATTCTATGATTGATTGGCATTGTACCAATATAAAGACATTTGTGGATTTCATTATCTGAATAACGGAATGGTGGTTGAAGGAGGAGGGTACGCTAAATGATACTTGTACTCACAGTGTCGTTAAACTGAAACTACAACTTGAGAGCCAATGTGAATTATTATTACAGTGGACGGGAGACGAAACATTGGCTTTCATGCGCAGCTCCACTCAAATATAGCGTTTGAGGAAACCGTTTTAAAGGTGTTTAAACATTGTGTTTCCGATGTTTCACGAAATCTTTCGACGTCAAGATTAAGGTCGATAGGAATCTTTTTTTTTCAGTTATTACCGTAGTTAAAAGTGCATATAGTTCGATACTGTGAACGCGATAGATGAAAGTTGGACTATTCATAAAGGTGTCAGTTAAACTTTGTATTTCAATTTTGTCTCTAGCGACATCTTGCGGTAGTCAGGAACAGTGACGTCGACCTCACCTCAAAGTGTGAGCCTTGTAAAGAAAACATTTTTGCTTCGATGCGCTTTTCTGCAATGCCTTTCCACCTTAATACAATTGTGTCCGATTGAATCTCACTAATATCACGAGTTCCGATTAAAGTATATATGTCGCTTAAAATAATTGCGTTTCAAGGGTGTGCAAATTGTTTCAATTTTCACAGATTTTCAGTCTATAATAATATACAAAATGCCACGACACCGTCAACAATGTTCAACGTTACATTGATGAATTAAACAAGAGATGGTTGCATTTTACGAATGGGGATAGATGAATGGTAATATCACTGGCGTGAAGAGCAGAATATCAAGCAGGAAGCGTGATAGATCCCCGCTACCTTCCCAGTGGTCGATTCAGCCTGATAGTTGCAAGGTGGCGTTGGTAAAATGAGATGTAGAACGTGATGGGCGCCTTGCATGGCTGCCATACAGTTAAATTCTACTCCTGTAATAACTTGTAGTCATCCGTTCATGCTATGACTTGTAATCATACTGCGTACTTATCAGTTTGACAGAATAACGAAGAATGTTGTTAGTTTCTGCTTTAAAAAGAACTGAAATTCAATGGTTAAGTTATTTCACGATTGGATAGGATTGAATTATTGTGACCCCAAAGACCGTAAACATCGAGAGGAAATTCTTTCAACGATAGCTAGTTTAAGTTTTGGTAAGTTGGTTATAAAAAGCAGCTGCATAGCACAATGTTTTCTTAAATACCTTTAAAACGAAGCTATAAAGTTTACAATTATATTTTCTTAACCTCTTCCTCCACTGTTCACTTTATGACAGTGCCAGTCCCAAGCCTGGATGAAGGAGGAGCGCGACGCTAATGGTATTTGTTACTACACAGCTAATCGTTAAAAAGGATATACACATAGGCCTACACACCTCACGCAAATCATCGTTAACCTGACGCGACGTTAAATAAATGTATGATTATAATTTATCATTCTTTAACATACCTTAAAAACGTGCAAAGCTGAAAGTATAAATTAAGCAAATCCGTTTCATTTTCCGTATTGAAACAGACAACATCAGCGGCCGATGTTGTTATGGTTTTCCATCAAACTCATGATTAAGCAGACAATTAAATGCATACAGATTACATAATAGTCGTATGCTTATCTATCGACAAAGATTAAACGGCCAATCATCGCATAGGCGGAGACTTGGTTTTGGGTGGGGGGGACCGGCTGATCGGCCGAAGGACGATCGTTTTCGCGCAGCGCCGAGCAAGGAAGGGTTTTTGGGGGGCACATCCCCTCCATTTAAACGTTTTTGAATTTCCACCTTATCAGAAACATTGCCGATTACTGTAATACCAAAAACATTCCTGCCGCAGTCGTTTCATTCGACCAAGAAAAAGCCTTCGACCGAGTATCTCACCACTATCTTATTGAGATACTAAAAGCATACGGGTTTGGTGAAACATTCATCAGATGGATTACTCTGCTCTATACAAATGTGGAAAGCAGTGTAATAGTCAATGGTTGGATCGGACCAAGATTTCGAGTCACCAGAAGCGTGAGACAAGGTTGTCCCTTGTCAGCCCTTCTGTACGTTCTCTGTATTGAACCTCTGGCTGAAGCCATAAGGAACGATCCTTCGTTTGATGGTTTTAAAATGCCTGCAGCACAGGAAGACATCAGACTCTCACAGTATGCTGATGACACAAACACAATTGTAACATCGGAAAGATCCATTGAGACGACTCTGAAATGGTTCACTGTTTATGGAAAAGCATCTGGAGCCAAACTCAACGAAAACAAATGCAAAGGTCTTTGGTTAGGACCATGGCGAAACAGAAGAGACTCTCCTTTTGGTTTCCAATGGTCAAACTGTATTAAAATCTATGGTATCTTCTTTGGAGAGAATTCAACACAGCAAAACGGCAGCACCATCCTCGATAAAGTCAAGAAAGCCGTAAACCTGTACCGAGGACGAAATCTTACATTGTCCGCCAAAGCTTTACTTGTTAACACAGCAATATGCTCCAAACTCTGGTATGTCGGTTCCTGTATGCTCTTTCTTCCCACCACCATCAAAGACATCAATAAAGCCATCTTCAGTTTCATCTGGAGTGGTCAGACGGAACTCGTCAGCAGAAAAACCATTATAGAGACTCCTTCGAATGGTGGACTTGGTGTCATCGACATAGGATCCAAACTGGACTCACTCATCTGCACTCACGTCAAGCGTCTACTAACAGCCTCTGATCTCAAATGGCAAGACTTCGCCATCTACTGGATTGGCCTGCAAATTCGTCACCATAACCCTGCCTTCGCATCCAATCTTCGTCCACATGCTGAATGCCCTTCTCCTTTTTACGAGAAAGCGCTGACTGTCTTCCGTCGCGTTGTTTCCCTCGAACCTCTTCTTCTGGTGAAAGACTACAACGCAAAAAACACGTACTCTGTTCTCAAGAAGCCTTTGGTCCAGCCACCACGAATTATGCATAAACACCCTTTGATCGACTTCACACAAACTTGGCACGCTGTTACAAATCGTTTCGTATCTCCTAAAGCAAGAGAACTTAGCTGGAAGATTGCTCATGGAGTCCTTCCGGTTAACGACTACCTCTACAGTCTCCAGATCATCCGCCACAATCGCTGCCCTTTCTGCAACATGCCCGAGACTCTGACCCATCTCTTCTTCGCATGTAGAGAAGTTCAGCTCCTGTGGCATTGGATAGAACGGATCATGTCAGACATTGCCGACAAAGCCATCAAAATAGATCCGAACTTTGTTCTCTTTCAACAGACAATGGACTTAAACACTTTGGATACAACAACTCTTCTTGTATTGAGCGGTGAAGCAAAATTAGCCATATGGACTCAAAGAAACAGGGTCAAATATGACAAAAAGAAACTGTCGAGCCTCGATATTCTCCGATTGTTTGTGCACTCTGTAAAAACACGCATACAAGCAGACTTTGTGAGACTCGATAGAGGCACTTTTGTGAATATCTGGTGCAGAGGAAATCCACCTCTCCTAGCAAAAGTAGAAGGTGACCAAGTTATAATAAATATGACTGTGTAAATACATGTAAAAGTTCCTTTAGAGCTTCTCTGGGAAAGGAGATTTAAATTAGTAAATAGAACTTTTCTTTAGAACTTATTGAGCAATGGAAGATTAACAAAGTATCTCAACATTGAGGATAGACATTCTGTAAACAACAGAATGTAGGTAAACAATGTCTGATTTAAGCATTTAAAACTGTTACATTGCTTCAGTGCTTATGTACTGTACTGCATCTTAAAAATGATTCTGAAGATCTGACTGTAAACCTTTAAATATAGTACTACATTGCCTAAGAGCATTTCTGTATAAGATGATATTGAAAATCTGTAAACACTGAAATCAGTATAACATTGCTTAGGTGCATAACTACTGTAGGCTACTACATCATAGAAACAATAATATTGACAATCTGACTAATTTCAATCAGAGTTATATTGCTAAGTGCATAATATACTGTATTGCATTGTAAAAGAAATGACAATTGAAAACCTGATTATAGACTTTTCAACTAATTTTGCATCGCCTCAGTGCATGTATCTTGTACTGAGAATGCTAATGAATGTTGTAAATTGCTTGTAAATATTTTGTACATTTATTAAAAGATAAAAAAAAAGTATCTGTTCTTATCAGCTTAATATCTGATACGTCCCCTATCCGGGGACATCGATATTAAACTGATTTTTGGACTTGGGAGAAGATGCAGGGGCTTGCTCCGGCTTCTCCACGGGTTGGCCCGGTATTGCAGTACCTCCGGGATCGGCCCACTCCCCTCACAAGGGGAGAACATTCAAAGAAAAAATAAATTAAACAAGGCTACTCCGTTCCGAGGAACAACCTGCTTTCTCGTAAAGATGTTGTGTATTTTAAAAGAGTAGTTTTCTTATCTATCAAGTACTGTCGTGAAATCTCTGCTAAAGGGCTCGAAGTCTACTAATTAATTCATGGCATTTAAGGCTGTGATGCATCTTTGAATCTCGGGCTACCGTGTTGCCCGTTTGAATAGATGCCACGCCATTTAAGGACCCGTTAACGGACCGTGCTAGAACGACCGTATGTCCTCACGGGTGGGGCGGGGGCACATTTATTAAAGACCTCTGGATAATACATAGCACAAGGACGAACAATGTCAAACAAAGCTAACAGTTTGTAATAATAACATCTTGCGACGCGTGAATTAGATATTAAAATTCTGAAGAAACAACAATGAAAACAATCCGTTAATCCCACTTAAGCTCCGTTTTTTACTTGTAAGCCATCCGACAGGGTTCTACAAGTGTCTCAAGTCTTTTTTCTTTAGTCGTGGCTGGGCCGGGAGCGCTCCTGAGTAGTTTCTTGAAGGGGTGCTATATAAATGCTCTGAATGAATGAATGAATGAATGAATGAAAAGAAATAAGAAAAATTACCCTAATATAAATAAAATATCAAGAACATGGACCTATTAACGTAGGAATATCGAACCTAAATATGTCCAAGAAACGAAGAAATGCGAATCCAAATTGCTTCTTTGCACACACTGATGAAAAAGTCGACAAGCTGATAGTTTGAAGTCAGTTACGACATCTGGCGAATCAAACATTAATAAAACGATCTGTGTGGTTCAGTTAGCAGTTAAAACTCAAAATTCAAGAAATTCTCTCAAATTAAAATGGAGGTAGATGGAAGATGGCTCGATGAGCCAATCTCCTAGAAAACTTTTGGAAAACTGAATCGTAAATGGTGCATAAAAACAGTCAAACTAGGCTTTTAAAATCTGCATTTTGATTTTCAGTGGCGAACATAGCAGCAAACTTTAGGCAAGGCTTCGCGGGACAAAAAACTTGGCGGGCCAGAAATGGCCTTCCCTGACTTTTTGACACTCCTGGTTTAGCAGCACCATATTGCACTAACGACGCCTGACATAGATAGAAAAGAATTCCTTTACAGTTTTCGATGTTAAAGCTTCTAAAGCTTTATTACTATTCCAAAGTGTAACGACATCAAAGGCCGTTGACGGCAATGCAGAAACTAAGCTTACATAAAGATGACAAAAAAAATTAAAGATTCACGGATCGTTGGCCTATATAGCTCAGAGAAGAACTATGAAAAGGTGTTAACATATTGCTGTAATTTCATGCAGTACTTTCCATCAGAGAACTTCAATTATGATTTTAAGAACTCTGATTATAATAATAATAATAATAATAATAATAATAATAATAATAATAATAATAATAATAATAATAATAATAATAATAATAATAATAATAATAATAATAATAATAATAATAATAATAATAATAATAATAATAATAATAATAATAACTAAAATTAAATATTCTGATTTCCATTGTTCAACGACATTATATCGGCTGCTATGGAAGTCTACGTCAACTTGCCCTTAGGAATTCAATAAGTTTATTAAAGGTGAATAGTTTAATTACTTTCCGTTTAACGACGCTGTGTCATAACAAAGATAATAACGTCGCACTCCTCCTTTATCCAGGCTTGAGACTGGCAATACCATATGTAGACTAATGGAGAATTTTAAATGATATGTTTTTTTAAATCACCAATGGCGTCAGATCTAAACTCACAAATTAATAAAAATCGCTTTACAAATTGGTGATTTATTGCATAGAAATACAACGTTTAAAAGGTGTCTAAATGACGCCTTTTCTAACCCACCGCTTGCTGTTTAACTACTATAATAACTGATGAACTTCAGCAATCCGAAGAGCATAAAAATATAACTAATGTCGCCATCCTCCCTGATCGAAGCTTTGGACTGGCACTACCAGAGTACTGATAATGGCAGAGTTTTAATTAATTAATTAGTTTACTAATTTTACTAATAATTACTTTGGTGTATAATAGCAATGTTCCCTGTGGTATGACCCATTGTGCGTTTGCAAGTGGGGTTTAAAAGAATAGACATACTTACTTTAACTTTTAGTTTAATCAGTTGTGATGATGATGACGGTGATGATGATGATGATGATGACGGTGATGATGATGATGATGATGATGATGATGATGATGATGATGATGATGATGATGATGATGATGATGATGATGATGATGATGATGATGATGATGATGATGACGACGATGACGATGATAATACACTCCTTTAAAACGACGCTGTAACGCTGTAGTCATAAAGATGTAAACCGTCGCCCTCCTCCATTGCAATGTCCTGGGCCTGACGCAATTAGAGTATTGCAGAGAGGATTTCCTTATTGGCTATAGATGGCATTGCCGATCGATATAAGAGATAGATTATAAATTCTCCGCATATATAATATGTATGCGTGTACCGGTATGTACATGTTTGCATGTTTGCATGTGTGTGTGTGTTTGTTTGTTTGTTTGTTTACATTATGGGCCTACGTAAACTAAACATGTATGCATGTCAGAATGCATGTACGTATGTACGATTGTATGTATGTATGTATGTATGTATGTATGTATGCATGCATGATTCTATGCATGCATCAATACACTTTCTATAGGCTCGTATATGTACTTCTGCGACAACCTAATTGATATTAAAATTATTTACAACGAAAGGTTAATCAATTGGCTAAGCAGAACTCTGATAACTAGAAGAGTCGCCACTGGCGAGCCCCCACAGACACGTAGAACCCAGCCGACGGATTTCCATCGACAGCTGTGGATAGATACTTCGTGCATTACGTTGCCAGTTTCCATCGCTTACCGACATTAGGTGGCTACCAAGGTTTTTTACACACTTATTAAAGTACTTTTGTCTACCAAAAATATATAACAAATCGGTGTTTCATTTTAAAGGTGTTTAGCGGATCTCCGTATTTCAATGCAGTGTGAATATTTCCTGGCTTCTCTTGGCTGCATATTATCGTGGCAGACACTACGTTGCGACGAAGAAGAGAAGTGCCTACAGGCAACGACGCTCCCAACACACGAACTCCATGCACCACCCAGCAGTCCCTGGCAGATGATAGATGACACTGCGTCCAGACATCCATCTGTCTACGGACTCTTACGGATTGATCTTCTGGATATCCACCTTACAACGGCTTTGTTTTTTTGTGCTTCATCGGTTGATTCCTTGTGCATTAGACACCGGCGCAGTAGAAGTTACTGATAATTATAATTATCATTATGGATGACGGCATTCTTTGCAATCGGCAGAAATTACGTACTATAGCCCGAGATACCAATCTCTTAAATCTAGTCACGACTGTCATTTGATCGCCCAAACCCTTATACAAAAAATGATAATAGCAACGACATTCGTTTCTTTTGTTTAACCCTAGGGCTACCAAGCTTTTTTTGTAACACGGACTACCAAAGGGGGGTGGTTACCACCCCTGGATTTCGTGTTTGGTTTCACATATCATAACTTGTAATATAGCAATGGATTCAGGATTCATTTCTGCACAGAATGGTATATTTAGTTGTACATTATGTGAATGCACCTCGAAATTACATCAATTTTAACAATGGAACCCATTAATTAGTGATATTTTATATTACTGCGTACATTTTTTACTTTTTGGATAAACAAATATAAGATTATCTGTGTTTTGAAACTAATCTATGTATAAAAGATACACACAATCATCCCTACACATGTTTATATAGTATAATGTACATCCATACATATAATCCATACATATATATCGGTTTACGTTGTAATGCCGTATTCAGCCATTTTCACACAGATTACGCGTATTATTGTTTATTTTGATCACTTCCAGTATTCAAAAGACAAAGATGTAGGTATGCAAATGAAGCCCTACATTCCCTCTAAAGAATGATATCTTTCTTTCTCTTCCAGGAAGACAAACGAATACGCTGCAGACAAAAAAACTAAGGGGAGTGCTTCCATTCAGCCATTTTTCACTCATATTACGCGTATTATTATTTATTTTGAACACTTCCGGTCATCAAAAACAAATTAATCAGTATGAAAAATAGCACTACGTGTCCTCTATGCAACGGCATAATTTATTTCTCTTCAAAAATAAATTATGAATACGTTATAATCGTAAAAACATGAAAAATGTGTGAAAGTGTAACCTATTTTCATACATTTTAATTTATTTTGAGCACTTCCGGTTGTCTCAGGTTAACTCAGTGACCATAGAAATGTAGCCCCACATTCCCTCTATAGAATGGTATAATTTGTGTCTCTTAATGTTAAATGACGGATAAGATATAGTCGAAAATCTAGGGGGGTGGTATCCACCCCTCCTGGTACCTCGGGTATATTGGGTATAACTTTTGAACGGTGTGAGATATCATCTCACATTTTACCTCAAAACGTGTGTAAATGAACCCCCTACAGCTACCTAAAAGGTCAAAATTTGATTCCATACTGAAAAAGTTTGAGATGAAAAAAACCTGGGGGGGTGGCAACCACCCCCCTCCCTTGGTAGCCCGAGGGTTAACGATATTAGTAGCTTCCAAGTCTGTAACTGCCCTCAGAATTAAAGTGCCTATGGCTTGTGCAAATATATATATCTTGCTGTTTCAAAATTTTAAAGGTGTTTAAGCGCATTTCAATTTCAATGCAGTATAATTTATTTGCTAATATCTCGTGGCTGCATCTATGTCAGCTCCGTTGACTTAATAATATTCACATATTATGCAAATATAATTTATGTCGACGGCGGCAACGGCCTTTGTTGTCATAAGCTGTCGTTAAACTCTGGCTCCATCCATCATCACGTTTGCTTCACCTCACCAATATTAAAGTACGACGTTATTGTATTGTATTGTATTCTATTGCAGGAAAAAATTTCAAAAATTCTATTGTCATAACTTTGGTCGCCGTTTTATACCAAAACATTTCAGCGTGACAGCCCGCCCCACCCCACCCCAAATGACGTCTCTGGCTGCAAATCTCGTGTAGATATGTGTCTGCAATTTCTTCTATTGGAATTCTTGCCCCTAATTATGTATGTTTAGACACCAAGATCATGATTCTAAGTGAGCTAGAAGATGAGATATTGAAAATCTGTATTTCGGTCGGCCATTTTGAAAAATGTCCACCATTTCCACACACAAAATAATTCTGCGTGGCCCAATATCCATATCTTGTCCTAAGACCATGTATACTGTGTGTACCAAATTTCATGCTTGTATCACAAAATGCACAATTGTTTTGCTATGCCGCTCTACTATTAACCGAAAACTAAGTGTTGAAATTTTTTTAGCCAATGTTTAATGACATCTTCTAGCAACAAAGGCCGTTGACGTCTTTAAAGTTTTTGATGCATTTCAGTTCATTTTCGAATAATGTCTTTCATCAGTATTCTTTCTTTTTCTTGTCTTTGTTTCCGTTTCTGACGTTTCTGAGGGATGTAAGTGTTGCCAGCATCTGCAAATTCATTCATTTGGTTGGTTTCCCAGTTTAACGGCAGCTTATGACAACATAGGCCGTTGCCGCCGACAAAGATTAGTTTTTGGCATATTACAGCTCATTCATTCATTCATTCATTCATATGGATATGTATATCATACAATATCATCATTTTAAAGGTGTCTAAAGTTTGCTTGTACTTTAATTGCAGAAGTTCCCTGCAGTGGCATAACATAGATGTGATTATAGTCGCTCTCATAGGCGTAGCTACATGGAGGCATGAGGAGGCATGCAGTTGCCCCTCTTGCTTTCTTATTAATATATTCCGGAACTTCTATTGACCTAACCCCACTACACATGGATGACTCCTGGAGCTGCCTCCTCTTCAATTTAAGTCTGGCTACGCTCCTGGTCGCTCTCCCAGTATATCCAGGTTTAGACTGGCAGTTTATAAAAACTGGTTGATTGGTATTATTTGCTGTTTAACGATGCAGTGTAATAACAAAACAGGACTTCCGTCACCCTCCTTCTTTCGCCTTGGGACTGGCACTACCAGAGAACAGGCAGAGGCGGAGTTTAAAAACTTTCCAGGGCCGTTCACATCGACACGGTCCTTGCATTTTATACATAATGGATAGAACTTCAACAGTTTAATGATACATTATAACATCAAAGACGTTGGGTCTCCATGGAAAATTCATTTGTAGTTCTCATTTTCAGTTTTTCTTACCATGCATTTTTGTAGCCAAAAAACTGCATTTGATCAGTCACGTTAACACAGAAGTGTCAAACATTTTTAATGGTGGGCCTTGACAAAATTTCGCAGCAAATGGCCGGCCAGGGTGCGAGCTCCCAAAAAAGTCCAGTTTGAAAAAATTTGTGGGAAATCTTCAAAAAAATTTGAATTGCTGAAAAAAACGATAAAAAAGTACCTTTTCTGCCGGAATTCTTCAAAAAAGTACCTTAAATAAAGCTTCCATGGGAAAGAAACATAGATTTTCGAGAGAAAAACATAGAAATATACAGTAGTCGAGGCCAAAAGAACATAGTTCTTGGAGGAAAAACATAGGAGTGGTAACACTGATGATAATGCGTTAATAACGAGGCCCCAGTAATTAAAGATGATTAGTGTTGCCCTCCTCTTTTGCCCGTTTTGAGACTGACAAATACGTATTACTGCAGAGATGATTTATCCTTCTTGGCTAGGTGGCACACCTGATCGATATAAGATATATATATGACACTGTAGATTCTACGTATATGTATTTATTCATTCATTCATTACGAAGTTTTATATAGCGCCCCTTCAAGGTTACTACTCAGGAGCGCTCCCCGACCACAACACGGCTGAAAAGAACAGTTTTGAGGCAAGTATAGAAAGATTCAGAGTGAATTCTGGGATGCAAGAGCAGCGTCAAAGGAAGCCCGTTCCAGAAGGAGGGGCCAACCACTGAGAAGGCCCGATTCTGCTTAGTAGCTGTGCGGGCAAAAGGACCATGAGCACGCCCCGCTCAGTAGAGCGGAGAGAGCGACGACCCGGAGCACCCAAGGTAGGGCAGCAGAGGTCACTTAGATAGGCAGGGGCTAGGCCCAGCAAGGACCGCCAGACCAAAGCGATGATCCGATACGAGAACCGCTGCAGTAGGGGGAGCCAATGAAGCACATCCAGCATATAACCCGAGACGTGGCCAAATTTGGGAATACGTCCGCAAAGGCGTGCAGCAGAGCGCAGGACCCGGTTCAGGCACCCCAACCGACTAGCTGGGAGGCCAACATAGAGTGAGCAACAGTAATCAAGTCGGACTGTGATAAAAGAGTGGATGAGTGTAGCGGTGGAGTCTGAAGTAAGTGAGCGAGCAACAGTGCGGAACTGGCGTAACTGATAGTATGAATCACGGCAGAGGCGGTTAATATGCGGGGCAAAGGTTAACTCTTGGTCTAGTGTAACTCCAAGGTATGTATGTATTTATATGTACGTATGTATATATGTATGTATATATGTATGTACGTATGTATATATGTATGTATGCAGTGGCGTAAATCATGGGGGGGACAGAGGGGGACTGTCCCCCCCAAAGTTTTGACTTAAGCCGTGCTGTCCCCCCCAAAATCTGGCCCTCGTAGGTACTCTGTCCCCCCCAAAGTTATGTATAGATTTTCGCCTCTGTATGTATGTATGTATGTATTTGTGCATGTTTGCATGAATGCATGTATGTATGTATGTATGTATGTATGTATGTATGTATGTATGTATGTATGTATGTATGTATGTATGTATGTAGGTATGTATGTATGTATGTATGTATGTATGTATGTATGTATGTATGTATGTATGTATGTATGTATGTATGTATGTATGTATGTATGTATGTATGTATGTATGTATGTATGTATGTATGTATGTATGTATGTATGTATGTATGTATTATGTGTGTATGTATGTATGTATGTATGTATGTATGTATGTATGTATGTATGTATGTATGTATGTATGTAGTTATGTATGTATGTATGTATGTATTATGTGTGTGTGCAACTATGTAATGTAATGTAATTGAACATTTATATAGAGATATCTACTCAAAGGCTCTCTCTGTGATTAGCATATATGATGTTAAATGTCATTACGAACGAAAATTATTACGTCAGTTAGCAAAACAATTCACAGCAAGCTAAAAGAATCACACACGTGGAACCAACCAAATATTCCCGTCGAAAGCTGGATATTCAGAGTCTCTGGACCAAGTTGCGTCAGAAGAGTAGAGCGACGTCAGGTGACAGCGTTCGCAAACACGGTGACGCTACCGACAAGCAGTCCCTCACTGGTGGAAGATGACGCACGTCCGGTTAGCCGTCGAGGCACAAGGAGTACGCAGAAAAGGCAGTCGTCGCGTGTAGGTCGGTAGATTAAAGAGCCACCGGTGACCAACATTACTCATATAACTAGTAGAGCAGCCATTGGTGAACTCCCGCCGACACGTAGAGCCCAACCGACGAATGATCCTCTGTATATATCGACCTCATTACGGATTGGTTTCGGTGTGCCATCGGTTGATGCCTTGTGCATTAGGTACCAGCGAAATAAAAGTTACTAATTGCAATTATGATTCTTGAGGACGGCATTCTTCGCAACCGGCAGAAGTGACGTACTATAGCACGAGATGTCAGTCTTTGAAATTTAATAACCACTATCATTTGAACAGCTAATCCCCTACACATAAAAGAATTCCACTGATAACAGTGGTTTTCATTGCTTAACGGCATCTATAGTGGCTGCCAAAACCGTTGACGCCGAGCTTACTTAGGTATTTCCACTACACAATTAAAACGCTTTTGGCTACCATAAATATATAGCTTACAGGTTCAGCATTTTAAAGGTGTCTATGCGGACCTCGTATTTCAATGCACTATCAATTACTTTGCTGTATCTCGTTGCTGCATCTATGTTAACACCGTTGGTCTCATGTTCGTTTCACATAAGCAAAATTAAGGTACAACGTTATTTAAGTAGGCCTACAGTTGTTTCTTCTTCCTAGTAATAAACCTTTTATTATGTAATGCAATGTAAAGCTGCTAAATTTCTCAGCGACACAAGGCCGCGTGAGGGCGATCAGCTTTCACATCGGCGCTATATCAAATTTGTTACTATATTTAGTGTTAATGACTAGTTTCTGTTGTTAAATGACACCTTCTGGCTGCCAGAGTAATTGACGTTGAACTTGTAACTTATATGCACAGTTAGCTCGTCACGTCGGCGCCCCGGGTTCGCTTTCCGGTCGGGTCGGTTTATCAGAGATTAATTTCTCGGATCTTTACTGCGGGTGGCTCGGTCGCATTATAAACGGGGAGTACAATACAACACACAACACAATATACTGGGGCGCGGTGGTTTGGGGGTAAGTTCGGTGCCTTGCAGCTGGAGGGTTGCGGGTTCGAATCCACCTCAAAGCCGCTGCGTAGGGACCCTGGGCAAGTCCTTCACTCGCAATTGCTCATGCGCTTCGGCGTGAAACTCCGACTACAGCAGTAGTCGGGAGCACCTCTGAATGGGAAATCTGGTTGAGGCGCTATAACAAGTGTTCAAATACAATACAATATACATTGGATAGAGCGTTTGCCGCGTCCCATGTAGGCTACTCCTCTGTTTAAGACATCGTGCGTATCGCGATTCATTTCCCGTATTTCAGAGATTTTAATCTCCGGCTAGCACTTGGCCGTACACGGGAACCTTAACTGTCGGGGCACCCATTGAAACGGACAGCGGTATAGTGAAGGATCTCACCCGATCAATTCACTGCAAAATGAGCAGGGTCGAGGCCATACAGTTGCTATAGAAAAACCTGCAATTTATTAAATTTGTAATTTTTTTACACAAGACTGAATAATGAGTTGTAGATGTACAAAAGCTTTCTGACGTCATGTGGCTTCTTCTGGGTTTTTTTTGTATCGTATCCTCGATCTCACGGAACTCGACATCAATAACGACGATGCGTTCTCTGACTTTATTAGAAAGTAATTTTCCTAATAAAAGTGATTTTCGGTTGTATTAATTTAATGATTAATTAGTTTCACAATATATCTCACAGAATTAAGTGTAACCGAATTCGATAGGAGATAATTATTAGAAACATTCATATTGTTTGAATTTGACTCAAGAGCGATTAAACGCAACTATAATGAAAATCTATTTAGAGTCCGTTGAATGCATCTTTAAGTATAGGTGTCTATAGGGAGCTTCGTTCCTTACAGTAATCTTTAGCATCAACAGTTGTCACTGTTCGCATGACATGACACAACTTATATAGACAGTAATAGTTGGTTTGCGCTAGTAATAGTTACCGTAGTTGCTCAATAAAGACACTGTGTCCTAGCAACATTGAGTATCGTCGCCATCCTTCTTTCTCCAGGCATGAGACTGGCACTGCCACAGGTAGGGTAGTGGTGGAGTAATTGTTGTGGATGGAGCAAGGATTTAATTACAGCTCATATTCACAGTAACAATAGTTATTGTTGTGACTCAGATGATTCATTGGAACAGTTGGATCCACTTATATGCTCTAAGACACCTTTTAAACGATTGCAGCAGCAGGCATAAATAAATCAGTTATTGTAGTCAGGCAGGTAATAAAAAAATGATTAGTATAATAACTGATGCTCGTGCTTCCAATCTTGTGATTAAAATACCAATTAAAACAAAACAAGTGTGCTTATATGTGTGATTAAGGGTCATTTGATTACGATGATTAATAATTTTATTACATCTTGTAATAATATTGCATTGTTATATAAAAGAAAATGTTGAATGAAATGTTTAATTAAGTTATCTTGTTATGTAAATAACTGTTAATGTGCTGAAATTCTGTTTGCAAATAGCATTACATGTTATTATAGAAAACTTAGAAATACTGTAAATAAAATTGTAAATATATTTAAAAGAGCTGATATAGCCAAAAAAGAGCTGAAAAAGCCACAAAAAGAGCTAGAAGAAGCCACAAAAGAGCTAAAAAGCCACAAAAAGAGCTGAAAAAGCCACAAAAAGAGCTGAAAGCCAAAAAAAGAAAAAAATCAGAAAGAAAAAAAAATATAGAGAATTGAAATAAAAAGAGCCAATAGGCCAAACATAACCGAAATACAGCAGAAACACAAAGACATAGTGGCCGGGGGTGTCGTTGAACGAGTGGAGTCGTCATCAGCCAAGGCAACAAAAGAGAAAGAAATTGATGACAGACAGTATACGAAAATGAACTTAATCCGTCAGAAACTTTAAATACATCAACATCCTATTGGAAACGGAATCAGAGACGAGAAAAGATAAAGAAAACTTATGAGAACATTACAATAAAATGAACTGAAATACATCAAGAACTTAAAGACGTCAACAGCCTTGTAGCTATAGGATGTCGTTAAATTTTGGATTAATAATAAGCTTCCAATCGTTTTAAGGCATCAGAGAGCAGTTAGTGCTGCTATCAAAATGTTCAATTGAATTCTTTTGTGAAACCTGCAGTTATAGTGGTCACCAAAATGTTTAACGAGGTATCTCAAAAGGATCAAAAAACCAATGATAAATTTGCATTGTCGTTTTATTTATATATCTTGTCATATCAGTTATAGAGGTGTCCAAAATGAAATTCATTTATTTAATGGCAGCCACTGTTTACCGAAATCTTATGACCTGTGACGCCGTCATCTAACAAGAGACTCCAGCTTTAAAGGCTGTTGACGTCGAATGTAATCGAAATCGTAACAGTAACTGAAAGGCAACATTTCCAATGCGCTCCTCTAAAGCCAAGCGCGGGGCATCACTTTATTCAAGAGCGTTGCAGGTAAAAATATATATTTCGCGCAGCTTTCACCGTATACACGTAGAGTTTACAACTATCTATTTAGTAGTTTCTGTTTATCGAAACTGTAGCTTAGCAAAGACGATTAGTATCGCCCTCCTTCTTCATCAAGGCTTGAGTCTGGCACTAGCAGATTTCGGGACTGGCAAAGTAGTGGCGGAGCATTTATATTTTCCTATTGTTTAGAGACATCTTGCGGCTGCCCTGCAGAGCCGTCAGCGTCGACTCGCAGGGCTCAATCAGGAACCATTATAATTATATTGGTAGAGATAACCCGTGCGAAGCCTGGTAAAAACGTCTACATTAATACGAACATTACACGTTGTAAGCTATTAACTTATTATTATTTCTCTAAAGTTTAACGTCGTCCTATGACATCAAAGGCCGTTGACGACAATACAGAAATATAAAACACAATCAGAACCAGAAACTTATAGCATCCGAACGATACCATTAAAGGCGTCGAAACAGAGCTTTACAATTTCACTAATATTCAATATTTTTTCAATATATAAAGTAGTTCATCTCAAACTGTCTGTGATTATTATGTTCTGACAAATTTCATTAACTAACATAGCATACATGTATTATAATTGATTCAGGTATTTCTTTAAACTGTCCATGTACATTAACCAAACCATATTATATGCAATATTGGATAACTAAAGTTGAATGATAGTAATATTGTAATATGCATATTCATTCACCAATAAGTAATGTTTATACTTTTCTAACATTAGGTTCTTATTATTATGATAATAACATATTTTAAACAAACAAACAAAAAATCAACAGTTGAAAAGAAGTTGTCTATGGATATTTCAGTAACCAGCATTGTTCACAGTACTGTAATATTATGCAACATAGTAGCTATCTGATACATTGACCAAATCACACCATTTGTAATATATAATACTGAAGAACCAAAGTTGAATAATAGTAATATTAAAACCAGCATTGCAACCAACATTGCAACACAGTACATAATTGCATAATAACAATGTATTAGTAAAAGACCAATCAAATATTTACAGATTTGAATAAGATACAAAACCATTCAACTTAAAGCTATTAACTTTGTGGGCTTCCGGGTATGTATTCTTTAGGAAGCCTTTGTTTTAAAGGTGTCTTAGTAGAGCGTATAATGTTTTAAGGTGGTGGTTTTGCTGTGTAACGAATAGCTGTGTGGTAACAAAGACCATTAGCGTCGCCCTCCTCCTTTATCTAGGCTTGGGACTGGCACTGTCAGAAAGCGAACAGTGGCGGAGTTAATGTTTTATGACTGTGCATATTTTATGACTGTGCATAGAATTAAGCCATTAAAGTTGTTAGCTACTGGGTAGGTATAGCCTAGATGGCCATCATTTCAAAGGTGTTACAGTTTCGCGTATATTTTTATTTTGTATAAAAATAAGCGATTGATTTTTTTGCCACCAGGTGGTATTCATTCATTCATTCATTCATTCCAAAGATTTATATAGCGCCCTTTCAAGGTTACTACTCAGGAGCGCTCCCGACCCAACCATGGCTGAAAAGGATGGTTTTAAGGCTTATAGAGTAAAACGCATCTAAATGAACTCTAGGAATAAGGCGTAATGTTAATGGGAGCCCATTCCAAACCATGGGGCCAGCAACAGAGAAGGCGCGATGCTGTCTAAGAGCAGTTCGCGCACGGGGAACAAGAAGTTCACCATGTGTGGAGGAGCGGAGAGATCTACGTCCCTGCACATCCAAAGTAGAGCGACAGAGCTCTTGTAAATACACAGGAGCGGAACCTAAGAGGCACCGCCACACCAAAGCAGAAAGCCGGTACACAATCCGCTACGGGATAGGAGCCAGTGCAGGACATCCCTCATAAAAGCGGTGACATGGCCGAACTTTGGGATATGGCCGATGAGGCGCGCGGCCGTGCGCAAGACCCGCTCCAAACACCCCAACCGTACAGCCGGGAGGCCAGCGTAGACGCCGTAGAGTGCACAGCAAAGATCAAGACGCGTGACGACAAACGAATGGATAAGAGTAGAGGCAGCATTAGTGGTGAGAGAGCGCGAGACGACTCTGAGCTGGCGCAACTGATAATAGCAGTCGCGACAGAGCTGGTGTATGTGCCTTGCGAAGGTAAGCTCTTGATCTAATGTGACGCCAAGATCGCGAACAGTGGTAGAGAAAGCGAACTGCGGGAACTCAGTAGCAAGTGCTGCTAGATCGATCTTAGCAAGCTGTTGGCGCGTGCCCAACTTAGATTACTTTGGTATATTAGTAGCTTCCGTTTTACGACATTGCGAGATTACAAAGATCATTAACGTCCTCCTCCTCCTTCCTTCGGACTTGGGACTGGCACTATATAAGTATAGCTTAGAATTACATCGTTTCAAAGTAATCTAAGTTGAGCGTATATTTCTGATTTCCATGAGGATAATACATTGCTGTTTGGTTTCCCAGTTTAACGGCAGCTTATGACAACATTGGCCGTTGCCGCCGGCAAAGATTAGTTTTGGCATATTATTGCTGTTGTTTGCTACCGAGTATATATAACTAAATATACAACCGTTTTAAAGGTGTCTTAGTTGAACGAATAATGATTAATGCATAATGATAATCTATCAATGTCTCTGGTCAGTTGTTGTTTTAAGACACTGTTTTATAACAAAGATGACCAGCTTCACCCTGCTCCTTACACAATTTTATGGTGGGTCGTTGACAATATTTTCAAGCATATGGCGGGCCACGGTGCGGTAGGCGCATGGGCTGAATGCGGACGAGTGTTTGGTGAGCCCGTCCTCAGAATTTTTTTAAAACTGTTTCTTAATGGTGCATTCTTTTACCATACAAACACTCAAATTAGGCATGTAACATCTTTTTTTATCCTCATTATCAGTCGCGAACATTATAACAGCAGTCTTTTGGCAATTTTCGCGGGTCAGAAAACATAGTCGGCGGGCCAGAAATGACCCGCAAGCCGGCTTTTTGTTAGCTCTGCATCAAAGACGGTAAACCCTCATATTAAAGAATTTCTAATCAGTTTTCAGGTTTAACGATATAGATCTATGAGTGAATCCTGATGACTCATTACGAATGTGGTGGTGGTTTTTCTGTTTAACGACTAGCTGTGTGGTAACAAAGACCATTAGCGTCGCCCTCCTCCTTTATCCAGGCGTGGGACTGGCACTGTCAGAAAGCGAAAAGTGCTATTGAATCATTTAATTCTAACAACACCTTTATTAGTAATATCACTAACTAATAAATTCAATAACATACACAACCATTATGAAGAGCTGTATTATACCAAAAACTAATCTTTGTCGGCGGCAACGGCCTATGTTGTCATAAGCTGCCGTTAAACTGTGGATCCAATCCAACCATTATTGTTTTAACAGACATCATCGAAGTAGACGCGAACAGCACTAGCAGCCACAAATGTCGTTTAACATTAGAAACTAATCATTAGCAAATAACACAGTCAATGAAAATACCTTTAATAATAAAATAATTAAATTATTAATAATATTACTAAGTGGTCGTTAGACAGTAAACAAGCAAGCAAGTAACGACATAGCTCATGGCATTTGCTGCCAAGGAATTCGATAGGTAAGAATTATTAGAAAAATTATCACTGCTTGAATTTGATTCAGCTTAATATTTGAGCTATTAAGCTCAACTAATGAAAATCTAGAGTCCGTTGATTGTGTCTGAGTTTGGATGTCTAAATAGAGCTTTCTTCATTACCATCATCTTCAGCATCAACAGTTTTCGCCGTTCGCATAGCGTATTACACTGCAGCTTGGCGAGTATAATAGTTGACTTGTGCTAATTATATAAATTTTAGTTGCTGTTTAACTAAACTGTGTCAGAGCAACGGTGAGCATCTTCGGCCTCCTCGTTTCTCCAGGCTTGGGACTGGCACTACCACAGGAAGGGTAGTGGCGGAGTTATTGTCGGGCTTGGATACATGGCAGGATTTACGACACCTTTTGGCTTTTGGCAAAAAGGTCTTTGACTTCAACTGAAATAATATTATTTTCAACAGTTCTCACCGTTTCTTTGGCATAGGCCTAATGTTAAATGTTAGGCTTGTTGACTGACGACTGCTTCATTTAACAGCATAGGTAGCATTGCTAGGTCTACTCTACTGGTAGTGGGAAATGCATTTGATAGTAGTAGTTGCAATTTCATTAGCGTCACCCTCCTCCTTCATCTAGACTTCGGACTGGCACTGCCAGAGACAGTACGAGCGGTTGCGGAGTTATGCATATAATTATGACGTAGTATAACGACACTGTGTGATATCACAGATCATTAGCGTCGCCCTCCTTCCTCAACCAGGCTTGGGACTGGCACTGCCATAGTACAATCAGTAGCTGAGTTATGCAAATAACGGTTGACATCCCGTGGATTGATATTATATATATGACATTTGACGTACCGTGAATTAATAGCATGTACTGCTATCATTTCAGTGGTGTTTAAGCAAGGCCTTAATTTCAACACAGAAACTGCATTTGATCAATCAGTTAAACGCAGGTTTGTAAAACTTTCGTAACGGTGGGGCTGTGGAATAATTTTGCAGCAATTGCTATATAGGTCAGGGTACGAAAGACGCCTGATGAAAATGGGAACACAGGTCTGGGAAGGGGCTCGATGAGCCCATTTCCAGAAAGTGGCTGCTAAACTAAGTCTTTAATGGTGCATTTTAAGCACATATCAGGCTTATAAAATCGTAATCACTCACATTCGTACTTTCATGTACGATTGCGTATCGTTAAATATATTTGCAATGCATTTATATCTACATGCCAATGCCATGGACATATGTATGTGCGCACGTATTTTATGTGTACGATATATACGTATGATTGCATTTATATGTGGCTGTATGTATATATTGTAGGCTATGTAGGCCTATGTATCGATACACTTTCTATGGGACTGTAGGTATACTTCTGCGCCAGGCTAATCAATAGCCGAACAGATTACTCATATAACTAAAAAATCCGCCTCTGGCAAACCCCCGCAGACACGCAGAGCCCAACAGACGGTTTCCATCGACAGCTGATCTTCTGGATATTGACCTGATTACGATCTGGTTTTGGTGTGCCATCGGTTGATGCCTTGTGCATTATATTCCGGCGCAATATAAGTTACTCATTAAATTATCATAATGGAGGACGCCATTCTTCGCAGCCTGCAGAAATAACGAATAACAGTCGGAGATACCAGTCTCTTAAATATAATCACGATTGTTACTTGATTAGATAACTCCTAAGGGATCCTGAGTGGCCGAGTGGGTTGGTGCCCGCTCGTCACGTCGGCGCCCCGGGTTCACTTCCCGGTCGGGTCGGTTTATCAGAGATTAATTTCTCGGATCTTTACTGCGGGTGGCTCGGTCGCAATATAAACGTGGAGTACAATACAACACACAATACAACACATCACAATACAACTGGGGCGCGGTGGTTTATGGGTATGTTCGGTGCCTTGCAGCTGGAGGGTTGCGGGTTCGAATCCAAAAGTTAAAGTGGGAACTCAAAGTCGCCGTGTAGGGACCCTGGGCAAGTCCTTACTCGCAATTGCTCATGCGCTTCGGCGTGAAACTCCGATTCTGCGCAGGAGTCGGGAGCGCCTCTGAGTGGGAAATCTGGTAGGGGCGCTATAACAAGTGTTCAAATACAATACAATACCATAACACATCCAACAATATTAGATATAATAGTTTTCATTGTTTAACGACATAATTATAGTGGCTGCCGACGCCGTTGACGTCTTTTTTGCAAAAAGGCCGCAACTTAATTAAACTTTTCCTGGTTACCATGAATATATAGCTTTCATTTTCAGCATTTCAAAAGGTGTCTAAGCGGAACTCGAATTTCAAAGCAGTATCAATAATTTGCTATCATTTCGTGGCTGCATTCAATGTAATGTAATGTAATGTAACAAGACATTTATATAGCGCCACTTAGAGTCTCACAGAAGCGCTCAACACGTGGCCATCAAACAGCTGAAAAAGTGCGTCTTAAGAGTCGAGAGAAAACCATGTAACCACATGCAGCATTAGTGGAACGCACAGATGGCGGAAGTGTATTCCAGATCCGTGGCGCCGCAATCGAGAAGTCCCGACGAGCACGGGTGGTGAAAGTCAGCAAAGTTGGCGTCGCATTCACTTCCCGTCACCAAAATTAAAATAAGACCGTAGCATATGCTACAAGGCCCCCTTAAGTGTCCAGAAACTAGAAAGGCTCACTAGGGATATGATAAAACTGTATTTAATACTTTAACAGAAAATGCAATCATGCCTCAAGTTGACACGAACCGAAACAGATGTCAAAATAGCTCGAAAGCGGGAATCAGAAAATTAATATGGATAGGCGTAATCGTTCTACTTATATATCTGAAGAGAACGACTATTAAGGTGTCTAAATTGACATTAACTTTTTAGTGGCAGCTATTGTTTAGCGACATCTTATGGTCACTGACGTTGTCACCTGACATTATAAGAACACAGGTTAATAACAAAAATGATTAGCCTCGCCCTCCTCCTTTATTGGGGCTTGGGAATGGCACCACCCGAGTAAAATGAAGGGGGAGTTTCTCAACCTACTTGCCAGTGGAAGGGACAAGACCCCACCTCAAGGACTTCATGAATAGGCTCAGGCTAAGATCCTGATGTTCTGACGGCTGAAACGTTAGCACAAGCGGCAGACCGTAGACGCCGCTCTGTTCTGAGCTGTCCAGGGCAATGAGCTTCCAAGTCCTCCGTGGTCTCTGCCCTCTGCAGCGAGAACTATTACATAACTTTCGACAAGGGCACACAACTTCATCCTCCCGATAAAGACTCGATGAACTTTATCCCACGGATGTTATATCGGGGGGCCCGATAGCGCATTGGATAACATCTGGCGTAGAGAGCAAGAGGTACCGAGTTCGAGTCCGTAGGGTGGATATGCTTTGTAGGCTGCTATTAGCGCCTCTGTAATGCAGGCTGTCTGTTCTGTTAGTAGTTAAGATTTCAATTGCATAACATGTAAATGTACAGCGCAGTGCGTTTGTCAGGCGCTTAATAAAGAAAAGAATTGAAAAGATTATTATTATTATTAATATTATATAGAAACATGTACCAACAAATTCAACCATAAGTATAGCCATGTAAACTGTCAATTGTTACTGTTCACCTACATGGTTTTGCCTGTTGTTCTGTGGAAATAAACGAATATATAACGATATCCAGTGTTTGACGACACTGCATGGTTTCTGGCTTTCCAGGGCCGTTGACGTCGACATTACCTTAGTGTTTGATGTACAATTCTGTTAATTAGGCTATACTGTTTAACGATACTGCCATATTGCATTATATTTAAAGATTTATAAAGCTCCTTCACACTGCACGTTGATTTACGATGTTGATTTACGTCTCTCTCCTCCTTTATCAATGCTTGAGTCTGGCACCACCACAGTACGTGCAGTTTTGGTGTTATTAGTAGTCTCCTGTTGTTGAATACATCTTGTGGCTTCCAGAGCCGTTGACGTCGAGTCATCTTTTAACCTGCCATGGGACCAGTATCTAAATGCGTATCAACTGAAATCTATATAATATAGCCCTAACTACTGTTTTAAAGGTGTTGATAAGAACATTTGTATTATCTCTGGTCATCTCCCTCTTTAGGTTATCTGTAAGTGTTGTTCTGTATTAGGCCGATAATAATAATAATAATAATAATAATAATAATAATAATAATAATAATAATAATAATAATAATAATAATAATAATAATAATAAAAAATAATAATAATAATAATAATAATAATAATAATAATAATAATAATAATACTAATAACAATAATAATAATAATAATAATAATAATAATAATAATAATAACAATAATAATAATAATAATAATAATAATAATAATAATAATAATAATAATAATAATAATAATAATAATAATAATAATAATAATAATAATAATAATAATAATAATAATAATAATAATAATAATAATAGTAAAATAAAATTAATAATAATGTGTTCTGCGTTGACGACATTGTGCCATTACAAAGATGATTCACAGTTATAATAATAATAATAATAATAATAATAATAATAATAATAATAATAATAATAATAATAATAATAATAATAATAATAGTAATAATAATAATAATAATAATAATAATAATAATAATAATAATAATAATAATAATAATAATAATAATAATAATAATAATAATAGTAAAATAAAATTACTTCTAATGTGTTGAATTCTTCGACATTACCATGCTAGATTGTTCACAAAGTTATAATAATAATAATAATAATAATAATAATAATAATAATAATAATAATAATAATAATAATAATAATAATAATAATAATAATAATAATAATAATAATATTAATAATAATAATAATAATAATAATAATAATAATAATAATAATAATTATAATAATAAAATATTAATAGATCATCCATACTAACTCACTGACAGTAATTTATCCCAACATAGAAATTGCTCTTCTCATATTTTACATATTTTATTTTACTAATAATAATAATAATAATAATAATAATAATAATAATAATAATAATAATAATAATAATAATAATAATAATAATAATAATAATAATAAATCCAAAGACACCCATAAAACTAAACCCACCAATGCTATATGTATTGATTAACCGCCTCTGATCGCTAAATCGCAATGAAATCCCAACACAATTTTAATTGTAACACAATAATTATAATCTCTATAAGAGATCTAATAAAAAATAAGATGAGAATGATGATAATAATAATAGTGATAGTGACAAATACAACGTTAGCAACAACCATAACAACAATAAAAACAACAACGACAATGATAATAATAATAACAGCAACAACAACGACAACAACAACAATAATTGTATTGCATTGTATCTAAAGATTTATATAGCGCCTCTCTCAGAATAACTTTTATGTTTATAATAATTATAATAGTACACAAATGCACAATAATAATAATAATAATAATAATAATAATAATAATAATAATAATAATAATAATTATAATAATAAAATATTAATGGATCATCCATACTAACTCACTGACAGTAATTTATCCCAACATTGAAATTGCTCTTCTCATGTTTTACATATTTTATTTTACTAATAATAATAATAATAATAAAAAAAAAAATAATAATAATAATAATAATAATAATAATAATAATAATAAATCCAAAGACACCCATAAAACTAAACCCACCAATGCTATATGTATTGATTAACCGCCTCTGATCGCTAAATCGCAATGAAATCCCAACACAATTTTAATTGTAACACAATAATTATAATCTCTATAAGAGATCTAATAAAAATAAGATGAGAATGATGATAATAATAATAGTGATAGTGACAAATACAACGTTAGCAACAACCATAACAACAATAAAAACAACAACGACAATGATAATAATAATAACAGCAACAACAACGACAACAACAACAATAATTGTATTGCATTGTATCTAAAGATTTATATAGCGTCTCTCTCAGAATAACTTTTATGTTTATAATAATTATAATAGTACACAAATGCACAATAATAATAATAATAATAATAATAATAATAATAATAATAATAATAATAATAATAATAATAATAATAATAATAATAATAATAATAATAATAATAATAATAATAATAATAATAATAATAATAATAATAATAATAATAATAATAAATCCAAAGACACCCATAAAAGAGGCGCCCATGTACGGTCTAAAGCTGAATCGAACAAAATGCGAAACATCTGCTAGAAGCTACGATGAAGCTAAGAATATTAAGACCTTCGCCGAGTTTGAAAATATCGCCATTGAAGATTTGTCATTGTTGGGAGCACCGCTGCTGCCAGGCAAGGCTGTCGATAAAACCATCCAGAAAAAGATAAAAGATTTGGAGAAAGTCGTAAAAAGGCTTGAGATGCTACACCCACACGACTCATTCACCCTGCTGAGGAGCAGCTTAAGCATTCCTAAGCTGCGCGAAAATTTTCTTCTAACAACTATAGACAAGATCAAACTTTCGATAACTTTTTCGCACTTCAGACTATCTACCCGCGCAAGCTGTCTGATAAAGATGGATCCATAAAATCACTAAAGTTTCCAAAACTCGATTTTCAAAACGGACGATTAAAAGTGACGACTTAAATTTACCAATTTAAATACAAACTGAAATTATTTCTTATGCACTTTTCTAAATGACAATGTATAAAGTGGTTTTGTTCTGCAGATGCACTGCTGTGTTTTTTTCACTTGTTTATATTGTGTTCAAGATACTTGGATAAGCCGGTGAGTGGAATACTATGTTTCCTATGGGCCTAAATACTGACACCATATTATGTGACTGTCTAAAGATTTATTGTGCTGTCCGAAGAGAAATAACTTACATTGATTGATTGATGATTGATATAATTAGGGCGAACCTTACGATGGCTTAGCGGAACCTTGCGTTCCTTTGGGTGTACCTATTGACGCCATCACATGTGACCATCTGAATTATAAATTATGCTTGTGTCATGCGTACATGGTGATCGATAAAGTTTATTTATTTATCTATTTCTTTATTTATTTATTAAAGCCACAAGCTAGCTCTTGGTTCACTTATTCAAGACACCGCCTCACCGTTCGGGAGACTCCACCTATCCAGACTATTACTGGCTAATGAACAACCACATTTACTTATAGGGCAAATATCAAACTTAAAAAAGGTGTCTAATTATTTGGACCAGTTCTCACCTTTTGGTGGGATAATTAAGCAACTTTTTTCATTTCGAACATAACAATAATTCCAATCCTCAAACTATATAGCTTCTGTTGACATCGTTTCAAAGGTGTCTAAACACAACTCTTTAGCAGTCGGCTACTGTGTCTCACAGTAAGCGCTCAGTAGTCCACAGCTTCTAACCCTTATAAATTTTCTTAGCTCCTTTAAATGTCTACGTTAACTGGCCGTACTTCTGGTAAGAAGATGAGGGTTTGGTAAGGTCATGGTATCTTGTTGCAATATTTATCTGTTCCGTCACTTTCTTGCCGAAAGATGTCGCCGTTCTTCAGTCTTCGTAACTGATGTTGTATGTGATATTCTAAATATCGACAGATAATGTTTAACTCTGTAAAATAAAATGTTTCGTTGATTTGCCTTTATACGTACCGTAATATAAACTGCTGTTGTTTTTGTTAAACAAAACACGATACCTTCCTGGCCGCCAGGAGTCTGCGCTCTGAATAGTCACAAGTCGTTAAATAAGGATAATAAATTTAACGACTGTCCAGTCCTGTGCTTAATAAAGGTACTTGGCTAAGGCAAAGGAAGATTAGGCGAGGTATCGTAAGGCTAAAAAGGTTAAGTAAAGTTGAGGTGAGTTGAGGAAGATAATGAAAATATAGCATAGTAATAATATATCATAGTGAAGGTAACTTAGGATTAAGATGAAGAATTGATGAGCTATAGTTGCCAAGGTAAGCTAAATAAAGGTAATGGAATGCGAAGATAAATGGGTAAATTATGAGCTTCCTTCTGGATTCGCTTATTTAGGCCATAAGTAATTGTTGATAGTAAACACCTTTATTCCAGATTCATAAAATGCTATATATAATTTAGTAGCGTTAAAATTTTAATCATAAATTTTTACCGGCAATTGGAAGAAACTAAGTCACTGGAGGCAAAACTTACGAACAAAATTGAAGTTATCAATAATTGTACTTTAAATTTAAGCTAAAACTGCGATGGAGATTGATATTTAACATTTTAATAATGTGGTATTATTGACGATGTATAATGGTTTCGTTTCATGAGTTGTCACATGAATTATTATTATTGGATCCTCAGTTTAACGGCAGGTTATGACAACATAGGCCGTTTCCGCCGACAAAGATTAGTTTTTGGCATATTACAGCTCTTATTTAAATTATTGTTATTCCACAGTTTACGTCGTCTTATGACATCGAAATTGCTAAAATTGAGGTGTTTAAGCAAACTTGGCCTGGAGCAGAGTGATTAGCCCCGACCATCCAACCAGAAACATGAAATATGTCTTTAATTAGACACCTTCTATATGCTTAGATTGTAAGAAAATGATCAATTATTTGATAATTAATAGTAAGAAAATAATTAATTCGTAATAAATGTGTCTTGTTCCTCATAACATTTATCCAATTTGGAGTGCTTCCTAAAGCAATGGAAATTTCCATAAATAATTCAACAAAGGGCGTTTACAGCGGTATGAAATAGTTTGTTCCAAATGTTGGTTTTACAGTCATGAAAACGCTACCGATTAAGCACAGATGCAAAATACTGAGAATCTATTCGGGTGTCGCTTATGTAATGCAAAGTCTTCCGTTGTTTTAATAACGCCGTGTTATCGATACGATTGGCATCGTGCCAAAATAGCTACATTTGTGGAATTCATTATCTGAATAACACAATGGTGGTTGAAGAAGGAGGGTACGCTAATGATATTTGTGCTCACAGTGTCGTTAAACTGAAACTACAACTTGAGAGCCAATGTGAATTATTATTATAGAGGACGGGTAACAGTACATTGGCTTTCAGTCGCAGCTGCACTCTAATATAGCGTTTGAGGAAACCGTTTTAAAAGTGTTTAAACATTGTGTTTCCGATGTTTTACGAAATCTTTCGACGTCAACATTAAGGTCGATAGGAATCTTTTTTTCGGTTTTCACCGTAGGTAAACGTGCCTATAGTTCGACACACTGAACGCGATAGGTGAAAGTTTGATTATTCATAAAGGTGTCAGTTCAACTTTTGTATTTCAATTTTGCGTCTAGCGACATCTTCCGGTCGTCAGGGACGTTGACGTCGACCTCACCTCAAAGTTTGAGCCTTGTAAAGGAAACATTTTCGCTTCGATGAGCTTTTCTGCAATGCCTTTTCACCTTAATATCATTCTGCCTGAGTAACGAGTATTAAATCTCACTAATAGTGCTAGTTCCTATTGAAGTATATGTAGCTTAAAATAATTGCGTTTTAAGGGTGTGCAAATTGCCTCAATTTTTTTTTTAATAATAATATCTTTTCTTTATTAAGCGCTTGACAAACGCACTGTGCTGTACATTTACATGTTATGCAATTGAAATCTTAACTACTAACTGAACAGACAGCTTGCAATACAACGGATTAATAGCAGCCTACAAAGCATATCCGCCCAACGGGGGCTCGAACTCGGTACCTCTCGGTCTGTGTGCCAGATGTTAACCAATGCGCCACGGGACAGATTTTTAGCCTATAATAATTATACAAAATGCTACGGCCGGTGTCACGAAATAGAGTATCCCCCACACATGAGTATCCCCCTTGGCGAAATGGAGTATTCGGTTTGATTTGCATTTTGGCGGTTTCTAAGTGTATTCAGTCGTACTGTTTGGATGTATTGTACACATAACATTTTAACATTTTTAAATTGTGTATCTTTAGTTTGTAAGTCGACCTGAAATTAAATTACTTCGTTTTTGGTGATTTTGACTGGAAATCGAGGCTATCGTGATGCGCATGACGATGGGGGATAGAATGGTTTATCCCCCGGATACTCTAAGCCGGTTTATTCCATCCGGGGGATAAATTCATACATCCCCCGGATAGTCTTAGGACGGATAGCCTACTCTATTTCGTGATACCGGCGTTTGATATATTGCTTCCCTTGTTCGACGACATTTATTAGACGCAAGCCGTTAACTTCAACGTTACATTGATGAATTAGACAAGATAAGGTTGTATTTTACGAATGGGGACAGATGAATGGTAATATAACTGGCGTGAAGAGCAGAATATCAAGCAGGAAGCTGGATAATACCGGCTACCTTCCAAGTGGTCGATACAGCCTTATAGTTGTATTGTATTGTATTGTATTTGAACACTTGTTATAGCGCCTCTATCAGATTTCCCATTCAGAGGCGCTCCCCGACTACTGCTGTAGTCGGAGTTTCACGCCGAAGCGCATGAGCAATTGCGAGTGAAGGACTCTGCGATACGCGGCGACGAACCCGCAACCCTCCAGCTGCAAGACACCGAACATACCCCAAACCACCGCGCCCCAGTATATTGTGTTGTGTTGTATTGGACTCCACGTTTACGTGCGACCGAGCGAAACCCGCAGTAAAGATCCGAGAAATTAATCTCTGATAAACCGACCCGACCGGGAAGCGAACCCGGGGCGCCGGCGTGACGAGCGGGCGATACCAACCCACTCGGTCGACTCAGCCTGTCAGTCACTAGGTGGCATTGGTAAAATAAGCAGTAGGACCTGATGGGCGCCTTCCATGGCTGCCAAAACAGTTAAATTCGACTCATGTAATAACTTGTAGTCATCCGTTCATACTATAAATTGTAATCAAACTGCATGCGTACAGGTTGACTAAATGAAGAAGAATATTGCCAGTTTCTGATATAAAAAACACAGAAATTCAATGGTGAAGATATTTCACGATTGGATAGGATTGAATTCTTGTGACACCAAAGACCGTAAACAACGAGAAGAAATCTTTCAACAGTACTTACCGAGAGTTTCAGTTTTTGGAAAGTTAACTATCAAACGCAACTGCATAGCCAATGTTTTCTTACATACCTTTAAAATGAAGCTATAAAGTTTACAAGTATATTTTCTTAACGTCCAACGCCAATCATCGTTAGCCGAACGAAACGTTAAATAAATGTCTGATCTTCATTCTCTAACATACCTTTAAAACGTGCAAAGCTGAAAGTATAAATTGAGCAAACCCGTTTTATTTAGAGTTTACTAAAACATTGTTATTATGCAATTATATACTGTGTTGCAATGTAAAAGAGTACTTTTAACAATTATAATACATGTATGCTTTGTTGGTTAATGGAATTTTTATTATGTATGTTAGATACATGAACAGTTTAAAAGAATACTTTAAACAATTATAATACATGTATACTTCTTTGGATAATGAACATTTTTATTATAGTGTTTTTGTAAGATACATGAACAGTTTAAAAGAATACCTTAATCAATTATAATACATATATGCTTTGTTAGTTAATGAAATTTGTCAGTACATAATTATCATTGACAGTATGAGATGAGCTACTTTATGTTGCAAAAATATTGAATATTAGTGAAATTGTAAAGCTTCGTCTGACACCTTTGATGGTGTCGTTCGGATGCTATAAGTTTCTGGTTATGATTGTATTGTATATTTTCTGCATTGTCGTCAACGGCCTTTGATGTCATAAGACGACGTTAAACTGTGGTTATAATAATATTTAGAGTATTGGAAGTATGGCATTGCTATATTACTGGCCGATGTTGTTACGAGTTGCCATCAAACTCAGGATTAAGCAGACAATTAAATGCATACATATTAATAATAATATAATGAAACAGAAATCTCTGAGCCTGACTATGTCTGTGCGTGATGTTACGCTGTTTGCCTATTAAGCTGTTTTCGCGATGGACAATATGGCTTACGTCATTCTACGTCATAGCAATAAACATTAACAGAGACTTACGTCATTCATATCACAAGAAGACGCATCTCTTGATATTTTCAAATTGTTTTAGCCATCTTAGGACGGGAAAACATCTAGTTACATAATAGTAATGTGTCTATCTGTCTATCGACAAAGATTAAACGGCCAGTCAAGCCATAGAAGAAAAATAGCAGTCCATTAAGCTAGCTAGCCCCGAGGCAGCCATGTGTATAAAGTGTAAGCGACTTCATTTTCTTAGTCTCGGCTTACGAGGGCAGGTGACCAGTCCCTTCCCTCGTCGTCTCATCTTTCCACCGACAGTGTACGGTCAGTGCACTCATTGTTTGCTAGGGGTTGCAGGTGAAACAGAAACATCCAACAACATGTGTGCCCTGGCGTGGATTTGAATCAACGACCTCGCGATTTATAGTCCACAACGCTTACCATTACACTATCGTGCAGGCCAATGTATCCATAAGATGCCGCAAAACACAGGAAACAGTCATTCATTGGCATTACGGTAAAATCCTTTGCAAATCGCATGAAACTCTGCCACTGCCACAATTATGCTCGTGTAGTATTGTATTGTATTGTATTTGAACACTTGTTATAGCGCCCCTACCAGATTTCCCATTCAGAGGCGCTCCCGACTACTGCGCGGACGCTGAATCGGAGTTTCACGCTGAAGCGCATGAGCAATTGCGAGTGAAGGACTTGCCCAGGGTCCCTACGCGGCGACTTTGAGGTGGATTCGAACCCGCAACCCTCCAGCTGCAAGGCACCGAACATACCCCAAACCACCGCGCCCCAGTCTTATTGTAATGTGTTGTATTGTATTGTATTGTACTCCACGTTTAGTGCCAGCCCCAAACATGGATAAAGGAGGATGGATCATCTTTGTTGCGGTACATCGTCGTTAATCAGCAACTAAACCACTGTAAACCTAGCATCATCATTTCCAATACTCCAATACTCGGGAGGTGCCAGTCGCAAATAGAGATAAGCGAGGAGGGTGACGCCAACAATGCGGCGTGTAAATTTACAAGTATTATCTCTTCTAAGGTGGACAAGTTATGCTAAGATAGCGCTCTTGAATAAGCTGGTGCCCTCGCATTGGGTTCGAATAGCGCTTTAGAAATTTGGAGAAGTTAACGATCAAAATAATTATTATGATTTGGTAGACTGGTCTTCATCAGCTCTTCATGACTTGTGGTGATTTGAAATTAGTGCTGACATCTGGCGAATCAAAGATAAACATGACGTGTGCTTAGCCATGCGAAACTCCTCTATAAATTGGAGAAATATTCTTTAAAATATGCAGAATTTTGTAGATTATGTAATTATTATTATTATGGAGTAATAATTTTGTTCCTTCACCAGGTTCCTTATGATATTGTTCTGTTCTATTCTGTTTAAGAGTTTGAGGCAATTTTAGTGTTCAGCTACGACAACATTTCCACACCACTAATAAACTTGATTTGCGGTAAATTTGAAGTCAGTTTCGCCATCTGGCGAATCAAACTATAAACACCAGATTAACTGACACACCAAATTTAAAATTATCGAAATTTTATCAAACCATGCAGAAACCTTAAAAGACTGCTTGATTATCAATTGAATTATATTATGTACTTCCTTATTTTGAAGTTAAGCTTCTGTAAAAGCCCAATTATTAGAAGTTATTGCCATAGAAAGATTAGCGTGGTTGAGCACCTTTTATGTTGAGCTGAATAAAGCAATATAAGGTATTTTCGGGAAATTGGCGGTATCGCTTCTCGGCCTTTTGGCTAAGATCAAAGTGTAGTATCTGTTCTTATCAGCTTAATATCTGATACGTCCCCTATCCGGGGACATCGATATTAAACTGATTTTTGGACTTGGGAGAAGATGCAGGGGCTTGCTCCGGCTTCTCCACGGGTTGGCCCGGTATTGCAGTACCTCCGGGATCGGCCCACTCCCTCAAGGGGAGAAATTCAAACAAAATTAAGAAATATATTTCCTAGAATATATATTGCAGAGTCATCTTCCTATGGACAATGCACGCCGTACGGTCAGTGTACTCAGTTGACTAGGGAGCACAGTTATAAAAGACTCATAAAAAAAACATAGCACAAGGCCTAACAATGTCAAACAAAGCTAACAGTTTACAATGATATAATAAACCATCAAAACAATTAGATATTGAAACTCTGAAGAAACAACAATAAAAACAATCCGTTACACAGAAATAAGAAAAATTTGCCGAAATATAAATAAAATATCAAGAACATGGACCTATCAACGAAGGAATACGGAACCTAAATATGACCAAGAAACGAAGAAATGCGATTCCAAAGTCGCCGAGAAATTGCTTCTTTGCACATAATGATGAAAACGTCGACATACGGTTAGTTTGAAGTCAGTTACGACATCTGGCGAATCGAACCATTAATAAAATGACACACGCGGTTAAAAACAAAAAATTCTAGAACAATTATCTCAACGCAAAAATACATTTTTAAAGCCTGTGAGATTAAAACTTGCATAATTTTAATATTTTTACGTCTTGGAGATACGTTCTGATGGAGCTGGAAATGTTATCGTTATCGTTACAGTAAATTAGCCATAACCATACATGTTTAGAACCATCAGATGCATTTGATCAATCAGTTTAACACAGAGGTGTCAACCCTTTTAATGGTGGGCCAGTGGCAACAATTTATCCAGCAAGTGGTGGGCCAGGGTCCGGAGGGAGCCGCGGCAAAATGGGAGTAGGGTCTGGAAGAGGACCCGGTGAGTCAACCACCAGAAAACTTTTGGAAAACTAATTCATAAATGGTGCATTTTTTAGCACGCAGCCAAATTAGGCTTCATCAATTTTAATTTTGATCTTCGGCCACGAACCGCCCAGTTGTCTTCAGGTAAGGCTCCGTGTGCCAGCAAAACATCATCGGCGTGCCAGAATAATTGGCCTACCCGACTTTTTGACACCCTGGTTTAACAAAACCTTATTGCACCAAAGATGGTTCACATTGATAAAAATAATTCGTTTACAATTTTCGATGCTAAGAACTGATTTTGAACTCATATTAAAGCTGAAAAAAATTGTTTCGGCTTAACGACACTTTCATATCGAAGATGATTAGTGTCGGAGGCAGAAAGCAACCTCGTACTCCACGTTTAAATTGCGACCGAGCCACCCGCAGTAAAGATCCGAGAAATTAATCTCTGATAAACCGACCGACCCGGAATCGAACCCGGGCCGTCGGGGTGACTAGCGGGCACCAACCCACTCGACCACTTAGGATCTCTGTATTAAAGCTGAACAGGATTGTTGGCTTATATAGCTTAGAGTAGAACTGCGAAAAGGTGTCTAAGTAGTGCTGTAAATTCATGCAGTGGTTTCCATCTGATCCTTCAATTATAATTATAATTATGACTATGACTAAAAGTATAATTATAACAACAATTAAAGGTTCTGGTTTTTATTGTTCAACGACAGCTAGCGGCTGCTATGGAAGATTACTTCGACTTGCCCTTAGGAATGCGATAAGTTTATTAAAGGTGATTAGTTTAATTAGTTGCTGTTTAACGACGCTGTGTCATAACTGTGTCATAACGTCGCCCTCCTCCTCTGTCCAGGCTTGAGACTGGCACTGCAAAAGGCCTCGTAGTAGCGGAGTTTTAAATGATTGTGTTCTAAGCTGTATATCAACAAAAATTAATTGTCAGCTCTCTTTCGAGGAAACATTAACGGCGTTTACGAAATTGCCAATTTATAGCAAAGAGAAACAACGTTTAAAAGGTGTCTAAGTGAATTTATAAAAAT
>JACEVL010000632.1:235000-352500 GCA_020284085.1 Aporrectodea caliginosa
CCTTTTTAATGGTGGACCTGTGTCAAAATTTTCCAACGAGTGGCTGGCCAGGGTGCGGAAGGCTCCTCAGCGAAATGGGGACAGTGGTTTTGGAGGGGGCTCTGTGGGTCCTTCCCCAGAAAGTGTTTGCAAAACTATGTCTTAAATGTTGCATTTCACACATACAAATTAGACTGATAAAATCTTAATTTAAGTCTTCTTTATCAGTCACGAACATCATTGTTGTCTTTAGCAACGCTCCTCGGGCCAGAAAAAACATCGTCGGAGGGGCAGAAATGGGGGCCTGCAGGTCAGTTTTTTTGACACATCTGGTTAAGACCTCATTGCACCAATGATGGTTAATGATAGAAAGAACTTCTTTTCGGTTTCCATAGCTACACTTCGACAAAAAATGTTGGTTTGGATTCATAGTTTAACGGCAGCTTATGACAACATAGGCCGTTGCCGCCGACAAAGAATTTTTTGTCATATTACAGCTTTCATGTTTTGCTTGTTTACTGTTTAACGACTAGCTGTGTGGTAACAAAGACCATTAGCGTCGCCCTCCTCCTTTATCCAGGCTTGGGACTGGCACTGTCAGAAAGCGAACAGTGGCCGAGCTAGCTCTGATGTTGAATAGAATGTTGGCCTATGTAGCCTAGAGTAGAACTGTTAGAAAGATGTTTGTGAGGAACTGTAATTTCATGCAGTTGTTTCCACCACAGTCTTCAATTATAATTATAACAATAGTAATGATTTTAATTATGACTATAATTGAAGGCTCTGGTTTCTATTGTTCAACAACATCTAGCGGCTGCTATGGCCGTTAACGTCAATTTGCCTTTAACAATTCGATAAGCTTATTGCCGTTTATTAGTTTAGTTAGCTGCTGTTTAACGAAACTGTGTCACAACAAAGACTATTAGCGTCACCCTCCTTTTTACGTAAGCTTTAAGACTTACACTACCACATGTATGGTAGTGGCTACTTTTAAATGATTGTGTTCTAAGCTGTAAATTCAGCAATCCGATGAGTTTCCAGTGCGATCAAATTAAAAAGCTTAACGCGCTTTCTTATTTATACCTGATAAATGAAGCATTTAAAAGGTGTCTAAGCGAAGACCTGAATTTCATCTTTTTCCAAACGACCGGTTGCTGTTTAACGATGCATACCGTGTCATAACAATATACGATGAGCGTCGCCATCCTCCTTTTTCAAAGCTTTGGACTGGCACTACCAGAGAACGGACAGTGGCAGAGTTTATAACCATAGCTTTAATTATAATTATAATGGAAGCATTGGAAGGCTCTGGCAGAAACTACTTACATGCACACATAATACATACAGATATACATTCGTATGTGCATATATACATACATTACATACATACATACATACATACATACATACATACACGTACATACATACATACATACATACATGCATACATACATACATACATACATACATACATACATACATACATACATACATATGATGTATGGTCATCATACATGATGACCATAATTAAAATATTATATATTATTATATTATTATGAAATTACAGCACTATTAGACACCTTTCTAAGAGCACCGCAGTAGGCTATATAAGCCTACTTAATTTGATATAGTCAAATTAACGAATTAATGAGATTAATCAACTGTCATGATGATGACCATGATGATAATAATGATAACACGTTAATAACGAGGCCCCCAAAATTAAAGATGATTAACGTTGACCTCCTCTTTGCTCTGACAACGCCAGAGTTCTGCACACAGGATTTTTCCTTCTTGGCTAGGTGGCACACCTCATCAGTATAAGATTAATGATTCTATAGATTCTCCGTGTATGTATTTATATGTACTAATGTTATGTATGTATGTGTGTATGTATGTATGTATGTATGCATGTACGTATGTATGTATGTATGTATGTATGTATGTATGTATGTATGTATGTATGTATGTATGTATGTATGTATGTATGTATGTATGTATGCATGTATGTATGTATGTATGTACGTAATGTATGTATGTATGTATGTATGTATGTATGTAATGAATGTATATATGCACATACGAATGTATATCTGTATGTATTATGTGTGCATGTAAATATGTAATGTAATGTGATTGAACATTTATATAGCGCCCCTTCGAAATATTCTACTCAGAGGCGCTCTCTGCGATGAGCCTATGTGATGTTAAATGTCATTACGAACGAAAATATTACGTCAGTTAACAAAACAGTGCACCAGTAAGCTTAAAGAGTCACCAGTGGCTTAAAGCCCACGCACAACCAACGGATTCCCGTCAAAAGCTGGATATTCAGAGTCTCTGGAGCAAGTTGCGCCGATGGTGGAAGATGACGCACGTTCGGCCAGCCGTCGAGACACAAGGAGTACGCAGAAAACGCATTCCTTATGTGTCGGTAGGTAGATTGAAGAGCCACCGGTGACCAACGTTACTCATTATGACTAAATGATTGTGTTCTAACCTGTAAATTCCCCACAACTGTTAATAGAACCAAAATTAAATGGTTTCCCGAGATTGCCTGTTTATAGTGTTCAAAAGAAGCATTTAAAAGGTGTCTAAGCGAAGACCCGAATTTCATCTGTTTCAAACAATCGGTTGCTGTTTTAACGGTTCTGTGTCATAAAAACATACGATGAGTGTTGCCATCCTCCTTTATCCAAGCTTTGGACCGGCACTACCAGATGATGCACAGTGGCAGAGTTTATAACTGTAGTTATAATTATAATTATATTTGAAGTCTCTGATGGAAACTACTCCATGAAATAAATACCAGCACCACTTAGACACCTTTCTAACAGTTCTACACTAAACTATGTAAGCCACCATTCCAGTTCTGCTTTAATATTGTCAAATTGAGTCGCAGAAAAGGATTTTCTCGTGTGTCAGTGGGTAGATTGAAGAGCCACCGATAATAATAATAATAAATAATATCTTTTCTTTAATAAGCGCATGACAAACGCACTGCGCGTACATTTACATGTTATGTAATTGAACAATCTTAACTACTAACAGAACGGACAGCCTGCATTACACGGCGCTAATAGCAGCCTACAAAGCATATCCGCCTTACGGGCTCGAACTCGGTACCTCTCGCTCTCTACGCCAGATGTTATCTAATGCGCTGTCGGGCTCCCCAGCATTACTCACATAACTAGTAGAGCAGCCAATGGTGAACTCCCGCAGACACGTATAGCCCAACCGACGAATGATCCTCTGTATATCGACCTCATTACGGATTGGTTTTGATGCGCCATCGGTTGATGCCTTGTGCATTAGACACCAGCGAAATAGAAGTTACTAATTGCAATTATGATTCTTGATGACGGCATTCTTCGCAACCGGCAGAAGTGACGTACTATAGCACGAGATGTCAGTCTTTTAAATTTAATAACCGCTCTCATTTGAACAGCTAATACCTTACACATAGAAGAATTCCACTGATAACAGTGGTTTTCATTGTTTAACAGCATCTAGCGGCTGCCAAATCCGTTGACGTCGAGTTTACTCAGGCTTTACCACAGCACAATTGAAACGCTTCTGGCTACCATAAATATATAGCTTACACTTTCAGGTTTTAAAGGTGTCTATGCGGACCTCGTATTTCAATGCACTATCAATTATTTGCTCTCATCTCGTGGCTGAATATATGTTACCACCGTACTGTAACAGTTGGCCTCGCGCTCGCTTCACGGAACCCACCTTTATTAGGAAAATTACTTTATAATAAAGTCAGATCGTGGGACATAAGCAAATTAAGGTGCAACGTTATTTAGGTAGGCCTACAGATCAGTGTGACCACTCCTTGGAATTTTTCCCAAGATCTTGGGATTTTGTGTCGACTTGGAAACTGGGAATTTTGCATAGCAATCTTGGGATTTTTTCTAAGGTCTACAGACTAGTTTTTACTGTACTTTTTCAACAGTGGCAGAGAATCATATAAGAAAAAACTCGCTCAGTGGGTCTGTTTGAAAGACGTTTATCATTATGTTACTTGTAAACATCGTAATTTGTTAATTCAATGTTATGTTCCTCTTTTTCTTTGCAAGTTCTTAGCAAGGCATTTTTGTGAATAATTGTGATAGCTAAAACGCATTACATATTTCAGCCAAACATTTTCTTTTCAGTAACTTGGGATTTTTTGGGACACTTTTGGCCAATCTTGGGAAGTTTCTGGCAAGAGATTGGGATTTCAGAAAACGGAGAGTGGTCGCACTGCTACAGGTGCTTCTTCTTCCTAGTAATAGGTCTGCTATTATGTAATACAGTGTAAAGATGCGATATTTCTAAGCGCCGCAAAAAAGCCGCGTGAGGGAGACCAGCTTATACGTGGGCGCTATATCAAATTTATTAATTCATTTAATATTAATTACTAGTTTCCGCTGTTAAATGACATCTTCTGGCTGCCAGGGCATTTGACGTTGAACTTATAACTTGTGTACCCAGTTAGCTACCCAGTAGAGCGTATGCCGCGTCCCATATACTCCTCTGTTTAAGACATTGTGCGTATCGCTGTTCGCTTCCCGAAGATAGCCAATTAAGAGATTCTAATCTCGGGCTAAAACTTGTCCGTACGCGGGAACCTTAAATAGCGTGGCACCCATTCAAACGGGCAGCGGTGGTGAAGGATCTCACCCGATTAATTCATTGAGAAATTAACAAGGTCGAGACCACACGGTTGCTATAGAAAGACCTGTAAGGCTGTAATATAATAATATTATTACATTTGTAATTTTTTTAAACACGACTGAGTAGTAGAAGATGTACCAGAGCTCCCTGGTTTTTTTTGCATCGTATACCCTAGCTCTCGGCTTGACAGAACTCGACATTAATAGCAATAATGCATGCTCTGACTTTATTAGAAAGTAATTTTCTTAATAAAGGTCTGTTCCATTGTATTAATTAAGTGATTCAGTAGTTTAACGATACATCTCACGGAATTAAGTGTAACCGAATTCGATAGCAGATAATTATTAGAAAAAGCCTCACTGTTTGAATTTGGATCGCAAGTGATTAAACGCGACCAATGAAAACCTATAGAGTCCGTTGAATGCGTTTCTGAGCATAGGTGTCTAAATTGAGCTCTGTTCATTACAATCATCTTCATCATCAACAGTTGTCATTGTTCGCATGACATAACACAGCTTAGACAGTAATAGTTGGTTTGCACTAGTAATAGTTAACGTGGTTGCTCAATAAAGACACTGTGTCATATTGAGTATCGTCGCCCTCCTCCTTTCTCCAGGCATGGGACTGGTACTGCCACAGGTAGGGTAGTGGTGGAGTTATTGTTGTGGATGGATGGATCAATTAAGGCTTTAACGACATCTTATGACAACAAAGGCCGTTGATGTCGATGGAAATTAGTTTTAGCTGTTCTCACCGTTTGTATATGGCATAATGCAGCTCATATATTCACAGTAACAATAGCCATTGTTGTGATTCAGGTGATTCTTTGGAACAGTTGGATCCACTTATATGCCCTTAGACACCTTTTAAACGATTGCAGCAACAGGCTTAAATAAATCAGTTCCTGAGGCATGTGATTAATTACCAAAACACTCATAGATAACATCTTTTCAATTGTTAATTTTTAAATATGTTATGTCATATAACATTTATAATAAAATTCTGATGTTGGAAAATTATTAATATTAATTATTGGTTAATGAATATCTATATTGCCATATTACTATTATGCAATGTTGGTTGCAATGCTGGTTACTATTATTTAACTTTGGTTCTTCAGTATTATATATTACAAATGGTTTGGTTTGGTTACTATGTCAGAGTAGCTACTATGTTGCATAATATAGCAATACTGTGTTGCAATGATGTTTACTGAAATATCCATAGACAACATATTTTCAACTGTTAATTTTTGTTTAAAATATGTTATGTCATAATAACAAGAACCCAATGTTAGAAAATTATAAACATTACTTATTGGTTAATGAATATTCATGTTATAATATTACTAACATTCAACTTTAGTTCTTCGATATTGCATAATGGTATGGCTTGGTTAATGTACATGAACAGTTTAAAGGAATACCTTAATCAATTATAATACATAAATGATTTGTTAGTTAATGAAATTTGTCAGGACATAATGATCACAGATAGTATGATATGAAATACTTTATGTTTAAAAAATATTGAATATTATAGTGAAATTGTAAAGCTCCGTTTGACACCTTTAATGGTGTCGTTCGGATGCTATAAGTTTATAGTTCTGATTGTATTGTATATTTTCCGTATTGTCGTCAGCGGCCTTTGATGTCATAAGACGACGTTAAACTGTGGTGAAAAAAAAAACATGTGATTAATACTGATTATTATTGATGTCCGTGTTTCCAATCGTTTTAAAGGCGTCCCAGAGCAGTTAGTGCTGCTATACAAATTTTCAAATTAACTCTTTCGTGAAACTTCAATATTATTGGTCACCAAATGTTTAGCGACGTATCTCAAGGGATCGAACAATAAATTTGTGGGCTACCGGGTATGTATTGCTAAGGATGCCTTCGTATAAAGGGTGTCTTATAATAATTATATATTCGTGCATTTTCTTTTTAACGACTAGTTGTGTGGTAACAAAGACCATTAGCGTCGCCCTCCTCCTTTATCCAGGCTTGGGACTGGCACTGTCAGAAAGCAAACAGTGGCGGAGTTAAAATTGAATATAATAGTTTAGCGTGTATGATTTTTCTGTATAGCATTGAGCCATTAACGTGGGTTTTTTCTGTTTAACGACTATGATTACAAAGATCATTAGCGTCGCCCTCCTTCTTTATCCAGGCTTGGGACTGGCACTGACAGCGCGCGTGCAGTGGCGGGGTTAATGTTTTTAGCAAGGGTATAGCCTAGAAGGCCATCATGTTAAAGGTGTTACAGTTGAGCGTATATTTTTCCTCTTAGTAATATTATTAATTATTAAGTAATTTTATTAATAAAGGTATTTTCATTGACTGTGTTATTTGCTAATGAGTAGTTTCCATTGTGAAACGACATTAATTGTGTGACTGCTAGTGCTGTTCGCGTTTACTTCAGTGATTTTTTAAATTAATAATACTTGGGCGTTTTCATCGTTTTATTAGTTAATTATATTCCTAATAAAGGTGTCTATGTTGTAATAATTAAGAGATTCGGAAGATTAACGACATTTCTCATGGTGCTAAGTTTATTTTAATTCGATGAGCAAGAATTAATAGAAAAACTCTAACTGTTTGAATTTGATTCAGCTTAATATACATAACAATTAAAAGCAACGAATGAAAACCGAGAGTCCGTTGAAAGTGTCTGAGTATCATGGATGCCTAGAGCTTTCTTCATTACCATGATCTTCAGCATCAACAGTTTTCGCCATTCGCAGAGCGTATTACAGCTAAGCCAGTAATAGTTGATTTGTGCTAGTTATAATATTTAGTTGCTGTTTACCTAAACTGTGTCAGAGCAACGGTGAGCATCTTCGGCCTCCTCGTTTCTCCAGGCTTGTGACTGGCACTACCACTTTCAACAGTTCTCACCGTTTCTTTGGCATTGCAATCAAACATTTATATAGCGCTGCTCAAAAATCAGCAGCGAATTGTAATTGTAATCGAACATTTATATAGCGTATGATATTAATTAACGGTTGTTAGGCCTGTTGACGACTGCTTCATTTAACAGCATAGGTACAGTAGCATTGCTAGGTCTACTGTATACACTGGTCATGGGAAATGCATTTGATGGTTGTAGTAGTTGCAATTGCATTAGCGTCACCCTCCTCCTTCATCTAGGCTTCGGACTGGCACTACCAGAGACAGTACGAGCGGTGGCGGAGTTATGCATATAATTATGACGTAGTAGTTGCTGTTAGGAAGATGCAGAGAATATCATGGAAAGAGAAAAAGACCAATGATTGGGTGCGATGGAGTATTGGAATTGAGAAGGAAGAGACACTACAACAAACCGTGCTAAGAGCAAAGTTGAGGTTCTTTGGTCATGTCATGCGATCAGATCTGGAAAAGGAAATGATGTTAGCATATGGAGAGGGAAGGAGAAAACAAGGACGACCAAGGAAAAGTGGATGGACGAGATACATGAAACAACTGGAATGAATTTGGCAGAACTGAGAGATCAGAAGGAAATGGAGAGGCTTGATCATGAAGGTCGCAGTTCCAAGAACTGACAGCACAAGGTGAGTAGTAGTTTCAGTTTAACGACACTGTGTGATATCAGAGTTCATTAGCGTCGCCCTCCTTCTTCATCCAGGCTTGGAACTGGCACTGAGAGTGTACGATCAGAGGCAGAGTTATACATAATGACGTTTGACATACCGTGGAATATTAGCATATGACGGTTGACAAATAGTGGATTAATAGCATATAATGCTATCATTTCAAAGGTGTTTAAGCAAGGCCTATATTTCAACCCCAAAACTGCATTTGATCAATCAGTTTAACCCATGGGGTGTAAAACTGTCTTAATGGTGGGGCTGTGGCATAATTTTGCAGCAAGTGCTAGGCCATGCAGGGTGCGGAAGGCGCCTGCTGAAAATAGGAGCAGGGGCCTAGGAGGGGACCAAAATCCTCTGGATCATGTCACACCGACCCTCCGTGAACTACACTGGCTTCCCATACAAGCTCGCATCAATTTCAAAATCTGTCTTCTATTGTACAGAATCTACACAAACTGTTCTCCTGCATACCTTTCTTCACTTGTTACACCCTGTTCCTCTCTCCAATTCAGACGAGGGCTACGTTCATCGTCTCAACGTGATTTTGTTGTGACACGATCACTCAAAAAACTTGGTAACAGGGCATTTGCGCTAGCCGGCCCGGCTAGCGCAAATGCAAACTCCCTGTCTTTATCCGCAAATCCCCAACTTTATCGATTTTTAAAACTAACCTTAAAACACATCTGTTTAAGATTTACTATGATTGATTTTTCTGTTACGCGCCTTTGTGCAAGATTCCAATTTTGTTTAGGCGCGCTATAAATAACAGTCTAATAATAATAATAACTCTATTTATTGTTTAAGCAGGACGCGATACCTTACTGGCCGGCAGAGGGCTGAGCTGGGAATAGTCACAAGTCGTTAAATAAGGACTTTCCAGTCCTGTGTAATATAAGTCCTTGGGTAAGATTATAGAGATGTATAATATATAAATATATCAGTAGAGCGAGCATCTACCATCTATAGGTGAGGCAAGGACCGCAAGGTAAGGTCATGAAGATCAATGCAAGGTAATGAAAGTTAGAGGCCGGCCTAGGAAAATGCATAATAAGGTTGCAATTCAAAAATATATGGTGGTAAGGCAAATTTAGCAAATAAATGGGTTAGGTATGGTAAACGAATGATGGGGAGATCAGATAAAGTCAGGTAATTTAATGCGAAATTAGAGTTATGGCAAATCCGCAGTGGGGTTTGCCATAGGGGTTATTTAGGCCATAAGTATAGTTGATTGTAAACACCATTTTAACTTATTCTGTTTAAGCTATATATAAACTAGTAGCTTCAAAAATTGTAATCGGTTGCAGAAAGCTATTTACTATTGAAACAAAAACAAGGCCATGGGTGGCAAAACTTATGAATAAAAAGACTGAAATTAAAAATTGAACCCTAACTTACAGTTAAAACTTTGACAATAAATTAATATAATAATTAAGGCGATTTGTAATTTTCAAGCATTTCAAAGCGTTGTTGTTTCTATAGAGGTCGTTTGTATTGTCTGGTGTTTTGCTTTAAGAAAAATGGAAATTGGTAAAATTGAACAAAGTTACTCTGATACAGCAACCAAACCAAACCATATGTAATACTGAAGAACCAAAGTTGAATGGTGGTAATGTAGAAATATAGATACTCATTAACCAATAGGTAATATTTACAATTTTCTAACATCAGGTTCTTGTAATATGACATTGCATATTTTTTTTAATCAACAGCTGAAAAATAGTCGTTTATAGGTGTTTCAGTAAGCAATATGTTTACATGTCAAGTCGCAAGTTTAGTATGAGGCAGACAGAAGATGTAGGCGAATTATTTATACCATAACTAAAACGATTATAGAGGTGTCTAAATTAGAATCCTTTTCTTTAGTGGTAGCCATCGTTTAGCGTTATCTTATTACAACTGACGTCGTCCTCTTACAGGGAGATCTCAGCTTTAAAGGCCTTTGACGTCGTATATAGGTAATCGAAATCGTAATCGTAACTATAAACCCTAAATTTCTAAAGCGCTACTCCAAAGCCAAGCGAGGGGCACCACCTTATTCAAGAGCGCTGCAGACGAACATTTAAAAAATATTTTGCTCAGTTTTCACCGTAATCGAAATAGTTTACAACTTACTATTAGTAGTTTCTGTTTAACAAAGCTGTATCATTATTAAGATGATTAGCCTCGCCCTCCTCCTTTGTCATATAATATCCTTTACTGAAACAATCCGGTTGACAAACGCAACCGGTTACAGTGTACAGTTATGCAATTGAAACAATTCACAAGAACACAAAATGACAGAAGACAAATCTTAACTACCAACAGAACAGACAGCCTGCAATACACGGCGCTAATAGCAGCCTACAAAGCATGTCCGCCCTACGAATCTCGAACTCGGTACCTCTCGCTCTCTATGCCAGTGTGTTATCCAATGCGCTATCGGGCATGTTGAGGCTTGGGACTGGTGCCAACCGAGTATAAGGCAAGGGAAGACTTACTATTACAATATCCAAATGTTTATCGACATCGCTGTCTGGCCGTTGACGTCGACTTGGCCTTACTTTTGGACAACAAGTTACTGTTTAACCATGCTGTTATAAGGGAGTCGTTTTGCGTCGAGTATTGCTACGGGAGTAACCAAGAGTATAGCCAGAGTAACCGGTTGTTTAGCTACCACTTCCACTTTTTGAGCTGCTTGAGCGTATAGGTGACTTTTCTACAGCGCGTACCTTTAGGACTTCCTGGGTTTTGATGTATACCGGAGATTGTCTTTGTGCTGCACAATGTTCTTGCAAACCGTTTACACATTTAGGGACGACTCTATTTGGGACATTCATTGTGGATATGGGTATACCATGCACTACAGCGACTACAAGTTACATTATTTCTACATTGATACTTTAACTGTGCTACAGTGTATGCGATTGGATAGAGCGCTCGCCTTAGACACCTTTAAAACGGTGTCAAGCGTTGCTATATAAGGGTGGAACCAGTAATGTGGTCTCGAGACCGCGGTCTTGGTCTCGAGACCGTCTCGAGACCGAAAAAATGCGGTCTTGGTCTTGGTCTCGAATGTGCCGGTCTTGGTCTCGGTCTTGGTCTTGAAAGGTGCGGTCTTGGTCTTGGTCTTGGTCTTAAAGGTGTGGTCTTGGTCTTGGGCGTCTGGTCTCGGTCATTCGCCTTTGGTCTTGGTCTTGCGCCTTTGGTTTGGCCTTTGGTGCCATGGGAACTAGAGTGGATTATTTGTTAAATGTTGTCGATATTTCGGTTATTCAGGGACTTCTGAGATAGCTTCGAATTCATGCGGCGACCCGCCTATATATAGGACAAAGCGAGAGAGGACCGCGTTGTTCGCTTCGTATCAGAATCGACAAGTAAACGTTGAGGCACTGTTAACCATGACCTCTGGTGTTTTAGTGACTAGTTAAGCTTACAATGATGCAGTTTCTCGAGGCAAAATCAGTAGCCGGGTAAACGATGCAGATCAGGTATTTGGTGGGGAATTTTTCTCTACTGGCAAAGTTTTTGTATTCCGCAACACCTGCACCTACTGAGAGTGTCTTTAGCTATAGTGTGCTCTTCATGAGACCTCGAAGACTTGGGGACAAAAACCATAACTATAAATATAACAAGCATCTGATCTGAATAATGGGAATATGTATCACTACAACTGAGAATTGCGTTTTTGGTCTTGAGGCTTAGATCTTGGTCCTGGATGATGCGGTCTTGGTCTCGGTCTTGGTCTTGGACCACGCGGTCTTGGTCTCGGTCTTGGTCTTGGACCACGCGGTCTTGGTCTCGGTCTTGGTCTTGAACCACGAAGGTCTTGGTCTCGGTCTTGGTCTTGGACCCCGCGGTCTTGGTCTCTGTCTTGGTCTTGGAATTTTGGTATCGTGCACAACACTGGGTGGGACACGATAGGCAAATAACACAAAATTCACCATGTAGGAACTAAGAAATGCGTAAAGTAAATGTCACCGCTAATCCGGCTGCTATTGACGATAGGCTATAGAGAATGGTTGGCGAAATTCAGTGTATTGAAACCATGATTGAAGCCATGTTCACTCGTATACAGGAAATTAGAACACCAACTATACATGTAGACGCTACATCTATGATACCAACACATCTGACTACGGGTTAAAGGTCATTGCGTTAAATGAAAGCCAAAAGAAGGAACTAATGGCAATAATGTTCAATGGGAAACAAGTCGAGGTCAGCCTACCATTCGCTCTGACAAGGCCACACATTACACACTTGGATAAAATATCCCAACCTCCCAGTCAGGAAGCCAACTATTTTGCTAAAGGCATAATCCATGGCTTGCTAAAAAGTGGAGAATTTGGATGAGATAGCGGATGAAATAGGCAGCACCACCATGAGAAGGATATAGGAAGAGATCCAACAACCAGCAAAGCTAATTTAGTTGCGTGGCCTAAGGAAATGGTCCTCCCATCGCATGTAGCCATAGATGATCAAAGGCACATAGTCCATCCGTTCGTACCTATTACCCAAGCCTCAAAGATATGACCAACGTTAAGAGTAATGGCATTTACTTATTAAAAGCCATTCGCATCCGATCTATATATAACAGCTCTTTACACCTTTTAGAGGTGTCTAAGACGAGCGCTCTAACATCGTTTTTGCAGTGTCCTACAGTTTATATATCGGGGTGTAGGCATGTTTCGTGGGGTTTTAGTTTCCTTAGGAGCCACTGGACTTGGTCGTATTTCTTCTACATTTTTAGTTTTTAATTACGGTAATACATCTATTTGGGAGGGAGGGGTTTGAACCCGTTAAACCCCTAAATACGTCCATGTTATAATATACACTCATTCAACACCTCAAATAAACCGTCCGCGACCGTCTGATTGGTTGATCAGGAGACGTGATTGACAGCTGGGCGGAGCAAGCCTTCAGAGAAAGCTTACAAACGAGCGAGTTTAATTGCATTCTTTAAGTTAAATATGCTGAGCTCATTTCAGACTCAAAGTGTTAGACAGTTTAAGGTTAGAAATCATTGATCGAAAGATAACTTCTCCGTCTCTCTAAGAAATCCATTGGCCAAAGGGAATCGGAGATTTGAACGCAACAGCATCTACAGAAGAACACAGAAAGGCATGACATAAAATACGCGGCAAATAATGACGGATAGGCATAAAAAATTAGGTAGAAACAGAGTGACACATAGAAAGAAAATTCCGAAATATTTATAGCGCTTCTGTTGACAGCGTTTTAAAGGTGTCTAAAAAGAGCTATGTATGCCTAATCGGTCTTCGTGTCTTACGGTACACACGCTAGTGTCTATGCTGTGCTATTCGACAACGAAGGTCGTGTATTTCATTGTATTAGGTCAATTAGGACATGTCCTCATCGATCTGTACTCTCACCTGTTCTTCCACCTTTCTTAACCGCTTTTAGGAAAGCCTGTCTAGATTCTTGTCTTTCTTCTATTTCTGCTGCTTATGCTTCCCCCGCATGTTCTTTTACCCTAATCGATTTTCTAAGTTCTTTTTACACACGTTTACCTCAACTCACCATGTATGGCGAGCAGCTGCTTTTGATGGTCAATAACATACCTCAAGTTCCTCCAGCCGATGTCAGCTGTCGTTGATGTCCTAAGATAAACCTTGAATGAGCGGTTGCGCTGTTACACACCTTTAAAATAAATATTTTATTTTTAAGGCTTATTTAAATAAGCCTTAAAAACGACCACTGCATATTTCTGCCTATTTCTGTTTGCAAATAGCATTAAATAATAATAATAATAATAATAATAATAATAATAATAATATCTTTTCTTTAATAAGCGCCTGACAAATGCACTGCGCTGTACATTTACATGTTATGCAATTGAAATCTTAACTACTAACAGAACAGACAGCTTGCAATACAACGGCGCTAATAGCAGCCTACAAAGCATATCCGCCCAACGGGGGCTCGAACTCGGTACCTCTCGGTCTCTGTGCCAGATGTTATCCAATGCGCCACGGGTTATTATAGAAAACTTAAGTACTGTTAATAACTTTGTAAACATATTTGAAAAGAGCTGAAATAGCAAAAAAAGAGCTGATATAGCCAAAAAAGAGCTGAAATAGCCAAAAAGAGCTGATATAGCAAAAAAAAAGAACTGAAATAGCAAAAAAAGAGCTGATATAGCCAAAAAAGAGCTGAAATAGCCAAAAAGAGCTGATATAGCCAAAAAAAACTGAAATAGCAAAAAAAGAGCTGATATAGCCAAAAAGAGCTGAAATAGCCAAAAAGAGCTGATATAGCCAAAAAAGAACTGAAATAGCAAAAAAAGAGCTGATATAGCCAAAAAAGAGCTGAAATAGCCAAAAAAAGCTGATATAGCCAAAAAAAGAACTGAAATAGCAAAAAAGGAGCTGAATAGCCACAAAACAGGATAAGAAAAACAAGGAAAAGAGATGTTAAAAAAGAAGAAAAAAAGAGAATTACGATAAAAAGAGACAATGGGCCAAAACAGAACGGAGATACAATAGAAACACAAAGCCGTCGACGGCCATAGTAGCCAAAGGATGTCGTTAAACAAATGGAATTATCATCAACCACTGCATTTACTGTTGCCATGGAAAATGCAATATTATTACACTCGCCCTGTTTCAAGCCTTCACTGCTGAATTTCAGTATGTTTTACCGCCAAATGCGCGAAAATATTCTTCTAAGAACTACACACGAGCTAAAACTTTCGATAACTTTTTCGCACTTCGGAAAATCTACCTGCGCAAAATCTGTCTGATAAAGATGGATCCATAAAATCACTAGTTTCCAAAACTTGGTACCTGTCGGTTAATTCACCGCATTTATTTTCTCGCGTACCTTGTCGGTTAATTCACCGCATTTAATTGTTACGTCTACCTTGCCTGTTCATGCACCGGAATAAATTTTTACGCGTTTCTTTCCTTTCAAGTAAGCTTACCGTTTCGTCATAAGAAAATATGGACGACACAAACCCTAACCCTGACCCTAACCGACTCTCACGCAACCTCAACGTAACCGATATGGACTATAAAACTTGAAGTCGTGAGGGTCGGTTAGGGTCAGGGTTAGGGTTAGTGTCGTCATTAGAAGACATATATTAACTGTCGCGAAGACATTCCTGTAGGCCAGAGGTCTCGTCTTGTCGGTTAATTAAGCCCATTGAACCCACATTCACCAGAATAAATTTCTACGCGACCGGATTAATTATTAATTAATTATTAATTGGGCTTTGAAGTACACACATGTGCATGGTACAAATGTTTCTTAAATTCGTTTTTACGAGAAATAGTAATATTTAAAAATTGTCTTTCTAGACCATCGTGCTGTGTTTTCGACACCAGTTTAACGCGGTGAATTAATTTTACGTTGGAAAGTCATGTAATACATTAGCATGGGAAAAATTAAATGCGGTGAATTAACCGACAAGTACCCAAAACTTGATTTAAAAAACTGACGATTACAAGTAACGACTTAAATTAACCAAATCAAATCCAAACTGAAATTATTTCTTTTAGATGCACTTGTCTAAATGTTCAGAGTGGTTTTGTTTAACAGATGCACTGTTGTGTTTTTCACTTGTTTATTTTGTGTTCAATATACTTCGATAGTTAGTGGTTAGTGGAATAGCCTACTAAGTTTCCTATGGGCTTAAATACTGACAGCATATTATGTGACTGTCTAAAGATTTATTGTGTTGTGCGAAGAGTAATAACTTACATTGATTGATCGATGGTTGATGCAATTAGGACGAACCTTACGATGTCTTAGCGGAACCTTGCGTTCCTTCGGGTTTGCCTATTGATGCCATTACATGTGACCATTTGAATTATAAATTATGCTTGTGCCATGCGTACACGATTAGCGATAAAGTATATTTATTTATCTATTTGTTTATTTATTTATTCAAACCACAAGCTAGCTCTTGGTTCACTTAATCAGACACCACCTCACCGTTCCTGAGACTCCACGGAGCCAGAATATCACTTGATAGAGCACAACCACATTTACTTATAGAGCAAATATGAAACTTAAAAATGGTGTCTAATTATTTGGATCAGTTCTCGCCGTTTGATGGAATACTGAAGCAACTGTATTTCACTTTGAACATAACAACGATCCCAGTTCTCAAACTATATAGCTTCTGTTGACAGCGTTTCAAGGGTGTCTAAAAACAACTCTCTAACAGTCGGTCTCACAGTAAGCCTACACACGTTAGTGTCTACACTGTGCTATTCTACATTGAAGGTCGTCTATGTCCTATTATGAGGACTTGTCCTTATATGAGGAGTGAGGACCTGTCCCTATCGACAGCTGCTCTACATTCTTCTCCATCTACTTCTACTCTTTATGCATCTCCCGCATCTTCTTTTGCCTCAGCGGTCGACAGCTTCTAACCCTTATCAATTTTCTTAGCTCCTTTAAATGTCTACATTAGCTGGCCGTACATCTGGTAAGAAAATGAGGGTTTGGTAAGTAAGTAAGTAAGTAAGTATATTCTTTATTAAAGTTTGGTAAGGTCATGGTATCTTGTGCGATATTTATCTCTTCGGTCACTTCCTCACCGAAAGATGTCGCCATGCTTCAGTCTTCGTATCTGATGTTGTATGTGTTATTTTAAATCTCGACATATAATGTTTAACTCTGTAAAATAAAATGTTTCGTTGAATTTCCTTCATATGTAAACAACTGCTGTTGTTTTTGTTAAACAAGACGCGATACCTTCCTGGCCGCCAGGAGTCTGCGCTCTGAATAGTCACAGGTCGTTAAATAAGGACTTTCCAGTCCTGTGCTTAATAATGGTCCATGGCTATAAGCAAAGGAAGATTAGGCGAGGTATGGAAAGGCTAAAAAGGTTAAGGCAAGTTGAGATGAGTTGAGGAAGAAAATGAAAAAATAGCATAGTAATATAATTATCACAGTGAAGGTAACTTAGGACTAAGATGAAGAATTGATGAGCTACGGATGCCAAAGTAAGCTAAATAAAGGTAATGGAATGCGGAGATAAAAGGGTAAATTACGAGTTTCCCTTTTGCAGTATGGGAATCGCTATTAGTCCATAATTAATTATTGTTGATCGTAAACACCTTTATTACGGATTGATCAAGAGTTATATATAATTTAGTAGCGCTAACATTTTATCTCGGATCATTCTCTTGCAATTAGGAGAAACTAAGCCAAGAGAGGCAAAACTTACGAAAAAATTGAAGTTATATATATTGAACTTTAAATTTAAGCTAAAACTGCAAACAAATTGAATCAACTCCGCCACTGATCGTACTCTGTCAGTGCCAGTCCCAAGCCTGGATAAAGGAAGAGGGCGACGCTAATGGTTTTTCGTTACCACACAGTGTCGTTAAACAGCAACTAATCAAACCAGCTAAAACTGCGATGGGGATTAATATTTTGAATATTTTAATAACGTGTAATTAATGGCGATGTAGAGAGTGACATGGGGAATTTCCCCGCGGGAAAACCGCGGTAACCGCGGTAAATCCCGCGGTAATGGGGACAACAATTGCGGTAATACCGCGGTAATGGGGACAACAATTGCGGTAATACCGCGGTAATGGGGACAACAATTGCGGTAATACCGCGGTAATGGGGTTCAATCTCGCGGTAATACCGCGGTAATGGGGAATGAGCGGACAAGAAACCTGGGTGATGTTAAGAACTTGAGAACTGATAAGGAGATTTTCTTATTTCCTGAATCCTTCTAGTCAGAAATAGTCAGGACTTGGTTAATGCAAACTGTCGCTAAGATAATAACAGACTATTGCAGTCTGCAATATTAATAGATTTTTAAGCTAAAAATGTTATTTTTTAAATTTGAATCGATGTAAACTTTTTGCGGGGAATGTGATGTCGTTCTGCGGGGATGGGGTGGGGATGGGGAGAAACCCTGCGGGGATGGGGCGGGGATGGGGAAGACTTACTTGTTGCGGGGCGGGGATGGGGACGAGATTGTCTCCCCATGTCACTCTCTATGGCGATGTATAGCCTAATGTTTTGCTTTTCATGAGCCGTCGCCTGAATTGTCTAAAAAAATTGGAACTTGCTAAAATTGAGGTGTTTAAGCAAACTTGGCCTGGAGCAGATTGATTAGCCCCGACCCCTCCAACCAGAAACATGAAATAATTTATGTCTTTAATTAGACACCTTGTATATGCTTAGACTGCAAGAAAAGGATTAATTAATTGATATAATATAAGGAAATAATTAATTTGTCATATATGAGCCTTTTTCCTCGGCTACCGCGTAATTAATAGGAATTATCCAATATATAAACGTGGAGTACAATACAACACACAATACAACACATCACAATACAACTGGGGCGCGGTGGTGTAGGGGTATGTTCGGTGCCTTGCAGCTGGAGGGTTGCGGGTTCGGATCCACCTCAAAGTCGCCGCGTAGGGACCCTGGGCAAGTCCTTCACTCGCAATTGCTCATGCGCTTCGGCGTGAAACTCCGATTCAGCGTTCGCGCAGTAGTCGGGAGCGCCTCTGAATGGGAAATCTGGTTGGGGCGCTATAACAAGTGTTCAAATACAATACAATACAATACAATACAATGTGGTGTTTCCTAAAGCAATGGAAATTTCCGTAAATAATTCATCTAAGGGCGTTGACAGCGGTATGAAATAGTTTGCTATAATTGTTTGGTTTTACATGAAAACGCTGCCGATTGAGCGCAGATGCAAACTACACATCATCTATTCAGGTGTCGCTTAATAATAATAATAATAATAATAATAATAATAATAATAATAATAATAATAAATAATAATAATAATAATAATAATAATAATAATAATAATAATAATAATAATAATAATAAGAGTGACAATTTATTTGGCGCCATAACACAGCCATGCCGTTACAAGGGCGCCTCACAGTCAATTATATAACGCAAAGTTATCCGTTGTTATCGACACGAATGGCATCCTGCCAAAATGGCGACATTTAACAAGTCATTTGTAGACTGTATTATCTGAATAACGCAAGGGAGTATTAGGCTTATTTAAATAGTAGATCAACATCGTTTTAAAGGTGTCCAAAAGGTGCACTGAGTGCCACTGACACTACTCAATGTTTTGTCTTCTTATGACATTAAATTAAAGACTCTGGCATCGATTTGAAAAACCGTCCTACAGTTCCTACTGTTTCATATACATGTGTATAGTAAAACTACTGGTCACATTGACTGTTCACATTGACTCTCAAACGCGGCTACTCTCTAAAATAGCATCTGGGATAAATGTTTTAAAGGTGTCGAAACACATTGCAGTTTTTCCCCCGATGTTTTACGAAATCTTTCGACATCAAAGGTCGTTAAGGTCGATAAGAATATATTTCTCAGTTTTCGCTGTAGCTAAAAATGCCTATAGTTCGATAAACTGAACAGGATAGATGAGTGTTACAGTAAAGCTCGTTGCGAAAATATGAATTATTTCATGATAAAGGTGTCAGTTAAACTTTTTATTTCAATTTTGTTTCAGAGCATCTTGTAGAAAGCGGGATCGATACCCGCTAACCTCCAAAAGGTCGACTCAGCCTGTCAGTCGCTAGGTGGCGTTGGTAAAATAAGCAGTAGGACCTGATGGGCGCCTCCCATGGCTGCCAGAACAGTTAAATTCGACTCCTGTAATAACTTGTAGTCATCCGTTCATGCTATGACTTCTAATCATACTGCGTATTTATCAGTTTGACTGAATAAAGAAGAATGTTGTCAGTTTCTGCCATACAAAAAATAATTTCAGTGGTGAAGATATTTCACGATTGGATAGGATTGGATTCTTGTGACACCAAAGACCGTAGACAACGAGAGGAATTTCTTTCAACAGTACTCACCGATATATAGTTTCAGTTTTTGGAAAGTTGGCCATCAAACGCAACTGCATAGCCAATATTTTCTTACATACCTTTAATACGAAGCTATAAAGTTTACAACTACATTTTTTCTTAACGTCCTCACGCCAATCATCGTTAATCTGACGCGACGATAATTAAATATAATGATTATCGTTTATCGCTTCTCGGCCTTTTGGCTAAGATCAAAGTGTAGTATCTGTTCTTAAGGAGTACCGATATCTTGAGTTTTGCGTCGTTTTCGTTTGGAAGTTTTGGATTACTCGACATGGCTTCTGCAAGCAACACCAGCGCCATCTACCGTGAACGAATGGAAAAGACCGTCGTCGTCACCCTGCCACCGGAAGGTAAGCCGTACATGAGACCGGAAGTTGTAAACCTGGTTGTAAACACCGTCGGAAATTCATCTGTCGAAGCGATTGGGCAAAGAGAAAGAAATTTACAGTGGGAGATCACCTTTAAATCTGTCGAGCTTAAGAATAAGTTTCTTTCCAAAGAAAATCTCGAAATTAAAGGCCACCCTGTCCGCATCTCTGGAATTCGCCGCAGCACTATCAGAATGCGCGTTTTCTACGTCCCGTTCTACGTCCCGACCACGGTGATAACCCAGCAGTTAGAGAAGGTTGGCGCAACCGTTGTCAACGCCTTCACAGAAAAAGACAAAGAAGCGAATTGTAATACCAATGTCCGCAATATTGTGGTAGAATGTGATAATCCGGACGTCATCCCCGATCGAATGACCTGGGAGTTTGATGGTTTGAAAGGCCAGGCCCTTATCAACGTTTCTGGACGCCCTCCCCGTTGCCTCCGCTGTAATGAACGTGGCCACAAGAAATTTCAGTGCGTGGCCCCGTACTGTAAGGCCTGTCGAAAGGTCGGTCACGAAGAATCCCATCTCTGTCGCAATCTAAAACCCAGTTTCGCTGCAGTGACCGTTTCTCTCCGTGACACGAAAAGGGATCACGAGGAGGAAGACATCGATGAAGCTCCGGTGGATGACGAAGTACACTCTGCTTGCCACAGCTCCGACAATGATTCCCATGGAAGAAACGGATTCCTCATTTCCACCAGACATTGCAGATGTAGGATGCACTGAACTTCAAGCTGAACTGTCCGTGGATGACTTCCCTCCACTGCCACAGTCCCCTGTCAAACCAGCAGCAAGTCTACCACTTCTGCCAAGAACAGATAACGAGATGTTAGTGAATGCAGACAAAGAGATGGAAGTGGACTGGAGCCAAAGCAAAATCAATAAACGTAAACTGAAAGAAAATACTCCAAAGCAAACAGGCAGTGATCCCACATCAGTGCGTAAGAAGACCTGCCCTGTCTTGGTAACATCTACACGACAGCTGTCAAAGAAAGATGACCAAGTCCACTCCAAGACATCTTCCACTGATGGTCGAGGCAAAACAGGAACCACTCACATATAAACAATCATGGATACAAAGAAATTATCAATCGTCACTTTAAATACAAATGGACTTAGAGACTCTGGCAAAAGAAATCGTATATTTACACTTTTAAAGCTTAAAGATCCTTCCATCGTTTTATTACAAGAGACTCACTGCACCAGTCTTACAATGGCTAAACAATGGGAAAAAGAATGGGGTGGGAAATGCTTCTGGAGTTTTGGTAGTGCTCGGTCAAAAGGAGTGGCAATTCTGTTGAATCCAAAGTGTCATTTTCAAATAGAACATTTTCATTTTGACAATGATGGTCGTTTACTGGTGCTTGACTTAAAATGCAGTGACACAAGGCTTCGTGTTCTCAATGTCTATGCACCTAATAAGAACATGGAGAGAGCTGCATGGCTGAAGCAACTCAGACAATTTCTCTGTGGAAGCAAAAATCTGGTTGTTGGAGGTGATTTCAACTTTGTTGAAAACACTACACTTGATAAAATCGGTGGTAATTTGATCTACGGTAGCTCTGGATCGGACATTTTCCTTAAATATAAGCAAGATTTCTGCGTCTTTGACCCATTTCGCTGCCAATTTCCAAACAAAGTGGAGACTACGTGGCATTCAGCCGACAACTCGATTGCTTGCCGGCTTGATCGTTTCTATCTGTCAGCATCATTTTCTAATAAGGTTGATGACTTTGTGACTTCTCCCGTTCCAGATTCCGATCACTCCTTAGTCCAGCTTACCCTAAATCTTGAAGACCTACAAACCACTGGACCAGGCTACTGGAAATGTAACACATCCATCCTGAATGACCCGGATCTGATGGCAGACATGGAACAACTGTGTTCCGGTCTTCAAGAAGATGTTACGGCCAAAGACACAGCCTGGTGGGAATCTACCAAGGAGTGTTTCAAGAAACTTCTCATTCTCCACTCTATGCGTCTTGCTGACAACACCAAGTGCAAGGTCAGAGACCTTGAACGGCGCATCAAAGACATGCAGGAAATGAGAGTCCACGTTCTTGGAGGACAGGAGGAACACCTTTCATTCTTAAAGAAAGAACTCAAAGATCTTCTCGATGAAAGGGCTGAAGGTGCAAAAATCCGATCCAGAGCAAAGATTCTAGATGCGGAAGAGAAACCGTCCCAGTTCTTCTTCCGAAAGGAAAAATCTCGTAAGGAAAAAGCAACTGTAAGGGAGCTTTTGATTAACGGGGTAAAAGTGACAGATAGGAAATCAATAATTAAAGAAACAAGCAACTTTTATAAATGTCTTTATTCAATGGAGCCTATTGAAACAGACGCCATTGATCGACTGAAACCTTTTGTACATAGACTACCGGAGATGTCTGCAGATATGTGTGAAGGGCCAGTTTCAGCCGGTGAGTGCAGAGCAGCCATTAAAGATATGCACGATAACAAAGCGCCTGGATCAGATGGTCTTCCAAGAGAGTTTTATGCTAAATTCTTCCACCTATTCCAGGATGTTTTCGTGGAGGTTTTGAATAACGCTTTCGCAATGGATTTACTTTCAGAATCTCAAAGATATGGAATTATCACTCTTGCTTGCAAGGACTCGTCAAAGGCAGATCTTTTGACAAACTGGAGACCCATATCTTTGCTAAACGTGGACTATAAAATCTTATCAAAAGTACTATCCAAGCGCCTAGCATCAGTTCTCTCAGAGTGCATACATCCCGACCAAACGTGTAGTGTTCCTGGCAGATCCATCACTGACAATCTCCACCTTATCAGAAACATTGCCGATTACTGTAATACTAAAAACATTCCTGCCGCGGTTGTTTCATTCGACCAAGAAAAAGCCTTCGACCGAGTATCTCACCACTACCTAATTGAGATACTAAAAGCATATGGTTTTGGTGAAACATTCATCAGATGGATTACTCTGCTCTATACAAATGTGGAAAGCAGTGTAATAGTCAACGGTTGGATCGGACCAAGATTTCGAGTCACCAGAAGCGTGAGACAGGGTTGTCCCTTGTCAGCCCTTCTGTACATTCTCTGTATTGAACCTCTGGCTGGGGCCATCCGCAGTGATCCTTCGTTTGATGGTTTTAAAATGCCTGCAGCACAGGAAGACATCAGACTCTCACAGTATGCTGATGACACAAACACAATTGTAACATCGGAAAGATCCATTGAGACGACTCTGAAATGGTTCACTGTTTATGGAAAAGCATCTGGAGCCAAACTCAACGAAAACAAATGCAAAGGTCTTTGGTTAGGACCATGGCGAAACAGAAGAGACTCTCCTTTTGGTTTCCAATGGTCAAACTGTATTAAAATCTATGGTATCTTCTTTGGAGAGAATTCAACACAGCAAAACGGCAGCACCATCCTCGATAAAGTCAAGAAAGCCGTAAACCTGTACCGAGGACGAAATCTTACATTGTCCGCCAAAGCTTTACTTGTTAACACAGCAATATGCTCCAAACTCTGGTATGTCGGTTCCTGTATGCTCTTTCTTCCCACCACCATCAAAGACATCAATAAAGCCATCTTCAGTTTCATCTGGAGTGGTCAGACGGAACTCGTCAGCAGAAAAACCATTATAGAGACTCCTTCGAATGGTGGACTTGGTGTCATCGACATAGGATCCAAACTGGACTCACTCATCTGCACTCACGTCAAGCGTCTACTAACAGCCTCTGATCTCAAATGGCAAGACTTCGCCATCTACTGGATTGGCCTGCAAATTCGTCACCATAACCCTGCCTTCGCATCCAATCTTCGTCCACATGCTGAATACCCTTCTCCTTTTTACGAGAAAGCGCTGACTGTCTTCCGTCGCGTTGTTTCCCTCGAACCTCTTCTTCTGGTGAAAGACTACAACGCAAAAAACACGTACTCTGTTCTCAAGAAGCCTTTGGTCCAGCCACCACGAATTATGCATAAACACCCTTTGATCGACTTCACACAAACTTGGCACGCTGTTACAAATCGTTTCGTATCTCCTAAAGCAAGAGAACTTAGCTGGAAGATTGCTCATGGAGTCCTTCCGGTTAACGACTACCTCTACAGTCTCCAGATCATCCGCCACAATCGCTGCCCTTTCTGCAACATGCCCGAGACTCTGACCCATCTCTTCTTCGCATGTAGAGAAGTTCAGCTCCTGTGGCATTGGATAGAACGGATCATGTCAGACATTGCCGACAAAGCCATTAAAATAGATCCGAACTTTGTTCTCTTTCAACAGACAATGGACTTAAACACGTTGGATACAACAACTCTTCTTGTATTGAGCGGTGAAGCCAAATTAGCCATATGGACTCAAAGAAACAGGGTCAAATATGACAAAAAGAAACTGTCGAGCCTTGATATTCTCCGATTGTTTGTTCACTCTGTAAAAACACGCATACAAGCAGACTTTGTGAGACTCGATAGAGACACTTTTGTGAATATCTGGTGCAGAGGAAATCCACCTCTCCTTGCAAAAGTAGATGGTGACCAAGTTATAATAAATATGACTGTGTAAATACATGTAAACGTTCCTTTAGAGCATCTCTGGCAAAGGAGATTTAAATTAGAAAATAGAACTTTGCTTTAGAACTTATTGAGCAATGGAAGATTAACAAAGTATCTCAACATTGAGGATAGACATTCTGTAAACAACAGAATGTAGGTAAACAATGTCTGATTTAAGCATTTAAAACTGTTACATTGCTTCAGTGCTTATGTACTGTACTGCATCTTAAAAATGATTCTGAAGATCTGACTGTAAACCTTTAAATTAGTACTACATTGCCTAAGAGCATTTCTGTATAAGATGATATTGAAAATCTGTAAACACTGAAATCAGTATAACATTGCTTAGGTGCATAACTACTGTAGGCTACTACATCATAGAAACAATAATATTGACAATCTGACTAATTTCAATCAGAGTTATATTGCTTAAGTGCATAATATACTGTATTGCATTGTAAAAGAAATGACAATTGAAAACCTGATTATAGACTTTTCAACTAATTTTGCATCGCCTCAGTGCATGTATCTTGTACTGAGAATGCTAATGAATGTTGTAAATTGCTTGTAAATATTTTGTACATTTATTAAAAGATAAAAAAAGTATCTGTTCTTATCAGCTTAATATCTGATACGTCCCCTATCCGGGGACATCGATATTAAACTGATTTTTGGACTTGGGAGAAGATGCAGGGGCTTGCTCCGGTTGTTTTCGTTCTGGAAGAGATCATGTAGGCCTACTGAAAAAGGTAAATAGATTGGTGTAAAATTTAAGAAGTTATGAATATTTATAAAGATGTTATTTTTGCCAATTAAAAAATCACGTAGGACGCTCTAACGCCGTCCGTTCGGTAGAATATAAAAGAAATGTATGTAGACTAGTAGTAAAATTAGTAATTATTATAGTTATTAGATGGCCATGACTGGCCGCTAGTTTCTAACTCAAGTGCAGTAAATACGGACACCTGAGAACAAGTTTTGGGAGGGGTGGTTAGTTATAGGTCATAAAATTAGAAATATTAGTTAGTAATTTAATAATGCTGGTTTAAGTAAGCTAACCTAGGCATCTTCGAGCCATAAATACTATCACAAACTTGAAGATACATGTAGGCCACTACATTATGTGAATTGACTATCGAACTATTTTGTTTAATTAAATCATTAGGCCTAACCTATAGCTAATGAAGACTGAATGATTATATCTATGAACTTAAAATGATGGCCTATCCACAATATGACCTCAAATTCATCTTCATGTACTTTAGCGGTTATTCTACAATAATTAGTTAAAATTAATATTGTTTTATCTGGGGCAACAAATCTGCAAAAATTAGCCCGAGATTGGCATACGACCCCTGAACTGCCCTTAAAATCTAAGGGTGACCCTCTGTTAAAAGAAGTTGCCCATGCCTGACATGGACCTATATTCTCTTGATGTTCACATTGTTCAGTGAAATATATTTCATATAAAATGCGACCGGTGTCAAAATAAATATGCCAGGATTTTAAGAGCTTCACTAATCTTCCTTATGGTCAGAATGAAAAACCAGCTATCGATTATCGAGTGGGCTGTTTTGTTTATCAAAATGCATGAAACGTTGTTAGGGCTACTACCCCCGCACGGCTACTTTAAATAATTATGCCTCCTCTGTTTGGTGGGGATTTGCCACTGTAGGGGAACATAAACGCCTTAACGGTATTCTGAGAAAATTGACCCGTTCAGGCTTCCTCCCTGCCGATTTTCCTAGTTTTGACAAACACTGTTCTAGAGCTTATTCTACTCTTTTCCGTTCAATTCTCTTAAACCCTTGTCACGTCCAGTTTATTCATATAATAAAGTCAAATTTTTCACAGATCTAAATGTTTTAGGTACTTTTATATCGAAATCATTGGGGAAAAATTTGAGGTAAATTAAAGCCCAAAATGTACTCCATTTTAACATCATATGCTCAAAATTGCGTCGGCTTCTGGGGCTCCGCCCCAGACCCCGATGGGGAGCTTACGACGCTCCCCATACCCCTAGTCGTTAGGGGCTTCTTGCCTTCGGCAATCGCAGCTTCGCGCCTTCGGCGCTCGCAATTCCACCTCCCCCCAATCAGACATTCTAGTACGTCCCCCCCAACTTCGGGACCGTACGTGGTTCGCCCCTGGTAAGGGGCGTCCAGGCACTTCTTTTTTTACACTTTAAGCACTGCTAGGGAGCACAGTACTGTTATAAAAGACTCATAAAAAAATACATAGCACAAGGCCTAACATTGTCAGACAAAACTAACAGTTTACAATGATATCCATCAAAACAATTTGAAATTGCAACTCTGAAGAAACAACAACGAAAACAATCCGTTACAAAGAAATTAGAAAAATTGCAGAAATATAAATAAAGTATCCAGAACATGGACCTATCAACGAAGGAATAAGGAACCTAAATGTGACCAAGAAACGAAGAAATGCGAATCCAAAGTCGCCGAGAAATTGCTTCTTTGCACATAATGATGAAAACGTCGACATGCGGTTAGTTTGAAGTCAGTTACGACATCTGGTGAATCGAACATTAATAAAATGACACACGCGGTTAAAAACTAAAAATTCTAGAACAATTATCTCGACGCAAAAATACATTTTTAAAGCCTGTGAGATTAAAACTTGCATAATTTTAATATTTTCATGTCTTGGAGATACGTTCTGATGGAGCTGGAAATGTTATCGTTATGGTTACAGTAAATTAGCCATAACCATACATGTTTAGACCCATCAGATGCATTTGATCAATCAGTTTAACACAGAGGTGTCAACCCTTTTAATGGTGGGCCAGTGGCAATATTATCCAGCAAGTGGTGGGCCAGGGTCTGGAGGGAGCCGGAGCAAAATGGGAGTAGGGTCTGGAAGAGAACTCGGTGAACCACCAGAAAACTTCTGGAAAACTAATTCGTAAATGGTGCATTTTTTTTAGCACGCAGCCAAATTAGGCTTCTACAATTTTAAATTTGATCTTCGGCCACGAACATCCCAGTTGTCTTTAGGCAAGGCTCCGCGGGCCAGCAAAACATCATCGGCGTGCCAGAATTGGCCTACCAATCTTTGGAATGCTCTTTCTCCTGTTCGCTCTAAAATTCTTCTTCCTTCGCTTTTCTCAAAACCTGTTTATTTTCGCGGGGCTTATAGCACACTGGGAGCGCTTCTGAACGGTTCACCCTACGAACCGCGCTTTAAAAATACTTAAATACGATACGATACGATACCCGACTTTTTGACACTCTGGTTTAACAAGACCTTATTGCAACCAAGACGGTTGACATTGATAAAAAGAATTCGTTTACAGTTTTCGATGCTAAGGATTGATTTTTACCTCATATTGAAGCTGAACAGGATTGTTGGCTTATATAGCTTAGAGTAGAACTGTGAAAAGGTGTCTAAGTATAGTACTGTAAATTCATGCAGTGATTTCCATGAGAGTCTTTAATTGTGATTATAATTATAACTTTCACTATAGCTATAATTATAACTATAATTAAAGATTCTGGTTTATATTGTTCAACGACATCTATCGGCTGCTATGGAAGTCTACGTCAACTTGACCTTAGGAATTCGATAAGTTTATTAAAGGTGATTAGTTTAATTACTTGCCGTTTAATGACGCTGTGTCATGACAAAGATAATAAGGTGGCACTCCTCCTTTGTCCAGGCTTGAGACTACCATAGGTAGACTAATGACGAGTTTTAAATTATATGATTTTTAAAATCACCAATGGCGTCAGATCTAAACTCACAAATTAATGGAATGGCTTTAAAAATTGGTTATTTATTGAATAGAAATACAACGTTTAAAAGGTGTCTAAATGACGCCTTTTCTACCCCACCGCTTGCTGTTTAACTACTATAATAACTGATGAACTTCAGCAATCTGAGGAGCATAAAAATATGACTAATGTCGCCATCCTCCTTGATCCAAGCTTTGGACTGGCACTACCAGAGTACTGATAATGGCAGAGTTTTAATCAGGCCTAATTAGTTTAATAATTTTACTAATTATTACTTTGGTGTATAATAGCAATGTTCCCTGTGGTATGACCCACTGTGCGTTTGCAAGTGGAGTTAAAAAGAATAGACATACTTACTTTAACTTTTAGTTTAATCAGTTGTGATGATGATGATGATGATGATGATGATGATGATGATGATGATGATGATGATGATGATGATGACGATGATGATGATGATGATGATGATGATGATGATGATGATGATGATGATGATGATGATGATGATGATGATGATGATGATGATGATGATGATGATGATGATGATGATGATGATGATGATGATGATGATGACGACGATGACGATGATAATACACTAATTTAAAACAAGGTTGTAACGCTGTAGTCATAAAGATGTAAAGCGTCGCCCTCCTCCATTACAAAGTCTTAGGCCTGACGCAATCAGAGTATTGCAGAGAGGAGATTCCTTATTGGATAGATGACAAAGCTGATCGATATGAGAGATAGATTATAAACTCTCCGCATATATAATATGTGTGCGTGTACCGGTATGTACATGTTTGCATGTATGTCTGTTTGTTTGTTTACATTATACATAAACGAGTATGCATGCCAGAATGTATATGTACGCATGTATGTATGTATGTATGTATGTATGTATTGTATTGTATTTGAACACTTGTTATAGCGCCCCTACCAGATTTCCCATTCAGAGGCGCTCCCGACTACTGCGCGAACGCTGAATCGGAGTTTCACGCCGAAGCGCATGAGGAATTGCGAGTGAAGGACTTGCCCAGGGTCCCTACGCGGTGGCTTTGAGGTGGATTCGAACCCGCAACCCTCCAGCTGCAAGGCACCGAAAATACCCCTAAACCACCGCGCCCCAGTTGTATTGTGATGTGTTGTGTGTTGTATTGTACTCCACGTTTATAATGCGACCGAGCCACCCGCAGTAAAGATCCGAGAAATTAATCTCTGATAAACCGACCCGACCGGGAATCGAACCCGGGGCGCCGGCGCGACGAGCAGGCTACCAACCCACTCGGCCACTCAGGATCCTTATGTATGTATGTATGTATGTATGTATGTATGTATGTATGTATGTATGTATGTATGTATGTATGTATGTATGTATGTATGTATGTATGTATGTATGTATGTATGTATGTATGTATGATTCTATGCATGTATCAATACACTTTCTATAGGTTGTATGTACTTCTGCGACAACCTAATTGATGTTAAAATTATTTACAACAAAGTTTAATCAATTGGCTACACAGAACTCTGATAACTAGAAGAGTCGCCACTGGCGAGCCCCCACAGACACGTAGAACCCACCCGACGGATTTCCATCGACAGCTGTGGACACTTTCCATTGTTTACCGAAATCAGGTGGCTGCCAAGGTTTTTTCGTCTAGTGTATTGTACTGTACGGTTAAATATCAACATCTTATTAAAGCGCTTTTGCCTACCAAGAATATATAGCAAATGTGTTACTCATTTTAAAGGTGTTTAAGCGGATCTCGTATTTCAATGCAGTATGAATATTCGCTGGCATCTCGTGGCTGCATATAACGTGGCAGACACTACGTGGCGACGAAGAATAGAAGCGACTACAGGCAACAACGCTCCCAACACACGAACTCCATGCACCGCCCAGCAGTCTCTCGCAGATGGTTGAAGACGCTGCGTCCGCACAACACTCTGCCACCGGGTCTATGGACTCTTACGGACTGATCTTCTGGATATTCACCTTATTATGGCTTGTTTTGGTGCGCCATCGGTTAAAGCCTTTTGCATTAGACACCGGCGCAATAGAAGTTACTGATAATTATAATTATCATTATGGAAGACGGCATTCTTCGCAACCGGCAGAAATAGCGTCGAATAGCCCGAGACAGCAATCTCTTAATTCTAGAGACGACTGTCATTTGATCACCTAAACCCTTATACATACAATGATAATAGTAACGACATAAGTTTCCATTGTTTAACGATATTATTGGCTGCCAAGTCTGTTACCGCCTGCAGAATTAAAATGCCTCTGGCTAGTGCAAATATATATCTTGCAGTATGAGAATTTTAAAGGTGTTTAAGCGCATTTAAATTTCAATGCAGTATAAATCATTTGCTAACATCTCGTGGCTGCATTTATGTCAGCTCCGCTAACTTAATGATATTTACATATTATGCAAATATAATTTCTGTCGGCGGCAACGACCTTTGTTGTCATAAGCTGTCATTAAACTGTGGATCCATCCATCATCACGTTTGCTTCACCTCACCAATATTAAAGTACGACGTTATTTAAGTGCACTATCAGTTCCTTCTCCCTTCTTAGTAATATTTTCAATTTATTATGTGATATTATTAACAAAGATATTTCCTGTAACTGTATTATTTGTTAATGAGTATACTTTCCATTGTTTAACGACATCACTGCAAAAGTAGGAGCAGATCTTGAATTTCAATGCAGTATCGAGTAACTTTACAATGACAATAAAATTTAAGTGGGTCAGGCTGCCAATAATATATAGCTTGCAGTTCTCCATTTTAAAGGGTTCTAAGCGGATCTCGTTGCAATAATTTGCTAACATTTCGTGGTTGCATGATGTCAGCACCGCTGACCTTGCGTTCACTTCACATCACCAAAGCAAAAAGGTACTGATGACGGTGTATACGCTTTGACTTTATTGGATAGTAATATTCCTGATAAAGGTGTCTTCCTAGTAGAAATTAGATAATTCAACAGTTTAACGATATATCTCATGGCATTATGTGCAACTGGATTCGATAGGTAAGAATTATTAGAAATATTCTCACAGTTTGAATTTTATTCAACATAATCTGAATCTGTCTATTCTTGCCACAAAACTGTCCTTTTCAGCCGTGCTGGGGTCGGGAGCGCTCCTGAATAAAAACCTTGAAGGAGCGCTATACAAATCTTCGTAATAAATGAATAAATTAATGAAAGAATGAATGAATATACGAGCGATTAAACGCAACTAATGAAAACCTAGCGTCCGCTGAATGTGTTTCTGGGTAAGTGCCTAAATAGAACTTTGTCCGATACCATCATCATAATCATCATCATCATCATCATCATTATCATCATCATCATCATCATCATCATCATCATCATCATCATCATCATCATCGTCATCGTCATCATCATCATCATCATCATCATCATCATCATCATCATCATCATCATCATCATCATCATCATCATCGTCATTCTCACCGTCATCAATTATAGATGTCACCGTTCGCATGGCGCAATACAGCCTAGCCAGTAATAGTTGATTTATGCTAATTAGTTAGTTTCAGTTTCGCGACACTGTGTCATAGCAACGGTTAGTATCGTAGCCCTCCTCCTTCCTCCAGGCTTGGCACTGGCACTACAACAGGTAGCCTAGTGGCGGAGTTATTGTGGATAGATGGAAGGATGGATGGCAGTGTTTAACGACATCTTTTGGTAAAAAGGTCTTCGACGTCAACTGAAATCATGTTCAACAGTTCTCACCGTTTCTAACCCCGTCTTTATATGCATTATTGTATACTTTAAGTGGTCTACTGCGGTGAACAATAAAGCTGATTGATTGATAGTATTAATTACCGGTTGCAAGGCCTGTTTAACGACTGAATGTTCTAGCGTAATAGAAGTAGCTAAGCGTTCTAGAAGTAACTTGCCATCCTCTACGCTATATAAATCGTCGTAATTACAATTGCAATTACGATGGAGCAGCATGAGAAGATAATGTCTACTAGAGCAGCTAGAATGTTTCTGGAAAATGCAAATGATTGTCTGGTATGCCGGGCATGTATAACATAGACTACCATCATTTTAAAGGTGTCTAAGGAAGGTCTATATTTCAACCCCATTATTATTTAACATTTAACGACATCTAGCGGTCGTAAGAGCCACCATTAACGCCGACTTTTTTTGATGATGAAAAAAAAAATATTGCCAATATATGCAAATGGATATTTATATCATGGGCTGCCATCATTTTAAAGGTGTCTAAAGTTACCTTGTATTATAGTCACGTAAGTACTCTGCAGTGACATAACAAAGATGTGATTACCGTCGCCCTCCTCGTATATCCAGGTTTAGACTGGCAGTTTGAAAACTTGTTGGTTGGTAGTTGCTGTTTAACGACGCAGTATAATAACAAAATAGGACTTCCGTCACCCTCCTTCTTTCTCCAGGCTTTGGACTGGCAACACCAGAGAACAGGCAGAGGCGGCGTTTCCAAATTTTCCATGCAGGGCCGTCCACATCGACACGATCTTTGCATTTTATACATAATGGATAGAATTTCATCAGTTTAATGATACATTATATAACATGAAAGCCGTTGGAGTCCATAAGGAATAATTCATTTGTAGTTCTCACTTTCAGTTTTTTCTACCATACATTTTTACAGCCAAAAAGCTGCCTTTGATCAAGAAGTTTAACCCAGGGGTGTCAAACCTTTTTAATTGTGGGCCTGTGGCAAATTTTACAGCAGGTGGCGGGCCAGGGTGCAGAGGTCGCCTCAGCGAACTAGGTTATTACTGCCAATTATTACATTCTTTCAAATGGGAGGCGAGTGAAGTAGCTACAATGACTGATACTCACCATATTTTTTGTGCAACAAAAAGAAAATTAAGAGCAGAAGTACCACTGCTATAATCACTCCAACAGAGATCGGTACAAGAATTACTGAAAAAAAACCAAAGTCGCCATTTTTATCCAGGCTTAATAGTTATTCATTCATTGATTCATTCATTCCGGATATTTATGTAGCGCCTCTTCAAGAAACCTACTCAGAGGCGCTCCCAGCCCAGCCACGGCCAAACAGAAAGGACTTTAGTAGTTGGTTAATGTTTTATCGTGCCATGTCACAAGAGTAATAAGCTCTAACAGACATCTGACTTGTTAGGGCAAATCAAGAACATTCGTGGCAATTAGGCCTACCTGAGTGTGGAATACAATCAACAACTACAAAAGTAGTCTCTTCACTCTCTGTCGGTGTCTCACGGCACGAATGCGTGTCTAACTTGGAATAATTTGAACCATAATTGTCGATTGACGCCCATGAAATTATTTACGCAATATTAAATATAGCTAGATTTAGAAGAAACAGAATTTCCCAACATTCGCGCTCCTGAATAAACTCATTAAATATCATTTAGTCCTGTCTCACAATCCTTTAGCCAAGCGCCAAGTGCTCCACGTCGGCTCTGGGCGGCGATTGCGGACGTCCTCGGCCGCTCTGTCTGGATTTAGGAAATTTCACTCGACAGAATCTCTTATGGTGAGTCTTCTGGCTGATGTATTTCATGCCGTTGATCGTGGCCATGTCACTCTACTTTCCCTCTATGACATCAGTGCTGCTTTCGACACTGTTGATCACACCATCTTTATTGACCGGCTGTCTAACTCATTTGGGATTACTGATTCTGCTCTTCTCTGGTTCCGCTCATTTCTTTCTGATCGCTCCGTCTCGGTAGTTTTTGGTCCCACCCGCTCTGCTTGGGTCCCCCTCTCTTACGGCTTACCTCAGGGCTCGGTTCTTGCTCCCCTTCTGTTTGTCCTATATACTTCGGATCTGGCTGGGGTCCTTGGTCCACTGGGTGTCCTATTTCACCAATATGCTGATGACACGCAGGCTTACCTTTTATGACCTGCAGACACAGCTGCTATTATGGTCGAGCGTATTCTAGAGGCTTCAGCTGCTCTTGACCGATGGTTATCCTCAAATCGCCTCTGTCTTAACCAAGACAAGACTCAGTACATATGGCTCGGTAGTCGTGCCCAGCTTACCAAGATTGATGCTGACTCCCTTCATCTTCGGTTTCCAAATATGCGCTTCTCTTCCTCTGTCCGTGATCTTGGATTCATTCTTGATCCTGTTCTCTCTTTGTCTGATCACGTCAATAGTGTCTCTCGTTCCTGCTTCTAGTACCTACGCCAACTCCGTGCTATCCGCCAATCACTACCACTGCACGCTATCACGACTTTGGTTCATGCATTGATCTGTTCCAGGATTGATTATGGGAATGCGGTGTACATTGGTCTCTCCTCTACAAATACATCTAAACTTCAGTCCATTCTAAACGCTGCCGCCCGCCTTATAGGGGCATTGCAAAGTTTGACCATATCTCCTATTTTATCCGTGACTCCCTTCACTGGCTCCCCATCCGCCACCGCATCCAATTCATGGTCTGTTCCCTCATGCGAAGCTGTCTTGTTGGGTCTGCTCCTCACTATCTTAGGGCTTTTTTGTACCCCAGTATCTTCTCTGCACAGTCGTTCCTCCCTTCGGTTCTCGGCCCGTGGTTACTTGGTTGTCCCGCGGGTGCGTACTTCTACGGCCCAATCTAGGAGTTTCGCTATTGTTGGTCCCAATAGCTGGAACCAGTTACCTCAGTCCCTCAGGACTGACCTTTTTTCTATTTCTTTGACCAGTTCCGCAAGCGCCTGAAAACCTCCCTTTACCAGTGAAGAGACTGGCTCGGGTCGGTGAACGCCTCTGTTTTGAGTGGCGCTTTATAAATACTTGATTACAATTACAATTACAATTATTAATTTTCAAATCAAGGCAAGGTCACATTTTGGATGCGAACTTATTTCTTCAACACAGTGAACGCCTGTGCTGTGTGAAAACTTTTGGATCAACTTTTTAAATATAATCAAAAGTGCTTATGAATCCTAGCATTTGTTACTGCCTCAATCACAATTTGACTGAAAAACCAATTCCCAACAACAAAAATTTTTCACTGAAACATAATTTCTTGCTTACTCACTTGTCGGACTTGACCCTCATCTACTCTCATGGAACGTTCCAAGCTTGGTTCCTTCATTCTGGTATTCTTCTTCAATACTGCAGCATGATTTAAAAGTTGGGTATACATTCAAAGGGCGTACGGCGCTTTAAAAGCTCACAAATGCATACTCATTTTTCAATTCAAAATTATTATATTTATATTATGTAGTCGCGATCAACTGACTCGTTAAATTATTTTCCCTCCTAATTACTCAATTATTTAATTATTCAATTTCTCTTTTGCTCAATTAATCTTTTGCTCACTGACTAACCAAGTAACTCACTCATCCACTGAGTAAGACATTACACTCACAGAAGCAGACAGATAGAAAGTTTCAGAGACAGACACTGTTACAGAGCTAGACACTCTCATATGGATCAAGGTAAAATGCAATTCTTGGCAAGCGTAAAAGGAACTTTCTGTTTACGCCATATAAATTATGAAACCAAATTACAAAAGAGCAAAGTGACAAAATACAAAATTCTTTAAACTCTTCGCAATATTTAAAGTAAACTTAGTCACTGCGTAAATTTGAGGTCATTACTTGTTTCGAATGCTGAAGTAGTTGTAGATCCGATTGTATTGCACTGCCAACCTCCTATACTTCTGTTGCAACCTTTAATCTGCAGTATTCCGACACTTGAAGAAACATTGCCTGTCATTATAATAGCAAAATATTGCTGCTTCATCCATTTGCGAAATTTTTAGCTCTTTAGATGCAGCTATATTGTTTCCAGTAAATTACACAGAATGACTGTCAGCTTTAGAACAGGATAGCAGAGAAACGAAGTTGATTTACTTTCATATTTATACAACTTTATTTTCACGACTTCACTACGAATGGGGTGATAATGAAATATCAACAAATATCTGCGTAAAGCTTAAAGTCGACTGCAATTCTTATCAGTACGAAGACTCGAAGACTTTCCGCGTGCCATTACTTCTCCTGCTTTAAATCCATTCCAACAGTCTTGCGAATCCCATTCAACGATGGTCGAGATATGACCACGGTTGAATGGCTTTGGCATGTTGCTTGTGGATGTCCACCTGCCTTTCTCACAGCGACAGCAGATACGTAGAAGACGGGTTCATCAGTCTTCACTCCTCTTACAAGACATTTTACCCAGGTATTTTGGAATCACTAAAGTGAAGTTATTGGACGTAACACGGCATCAATAGTGTTTTGATGCACAGACTTCATTGCATTAGCAACAAGTACAGTGTGTGAATCTTATCGCTGTGTAAAGCTTTCATTAATACTGTTGCCATAATATAAATGCATTTGAGGCGAGAGTGGAATGATTAACTTGATCGGTTTCGTATCTAACCTCTTTAAACTCTCTTACTAGTGATGTCAGATTGAACTGATTCTCAGGATTCCTGACTAATTAGATTTTGACCTTTGACTTCTGCAACGGATTTCGATTCTCGGCTACAATTTCACCGGTGACGACAATCGATTGAAGTCCATTGTATTAGGATCATGGCGCTTTAGAAGTCATTAGATTAGACCAGATTTAGTTGATGTAGTTGTTTTTCGTACTGAGCTTAAGAGGTTCTGGTGTGAAGCAGGATGCAGTCTAAATGCCGTCTCTTCTAAAATTGTTTCTCAAATATATTTACTGTGTAGCCTAGGTCTAATTGCGTCAACTTGGCGTGGGTTGTCTTTGAAATGCATTATTCATTGGCTTCCTGCTCTATGCGTTGACGATATGTTGTTAATTTGAGCTTAAGTCAGTATTATAGATTTGAAGAAATGCTGGATTTATGCTAGCGTGTTTTCAATGCTTGCGATCTGCAGTTCAATGCCTCGAAGTAGTGTTGCATAGTTATACGTAAGATTACGAATCCATTATCAATAACTTCGTACTTTTGGAATATTCCCAGTCCTGTTATGGGTGCCATAGATAAAATACCTGTTATGATGACCAGTCATGGGAATCACGAACCTTCAAAACGGAGACGGTCAGACGATTTTGTCCATTAATTTATCTAAGCAAAAGGCCTTTAAAGACCTGACTGGGTTTATTTATTAATCTCAATCAAGAAAGCTACAACCAGTCAATGCCAAAGTGCGCTTTTTCTGCTGCTAAATGTAGTATACATATAGCACGAAGAAGAGAACACATGTTAAGTATTGCATCGAGGATGTGGCCGGTAATAGATACGTGGAATAAATAAGTGAACACTCCTGATTTAATGTTTCTTTAAATTTTTTAAGAAATTTGGTCTTATTCATGCTTTGGCATGATCTTTCAACTCAAAAATACAAATTGCTTCCATCTCAGTAGCTACCTTACCCCATTCGCATGTAGATTTGTCTCCACTGCAGATTTCCAATAGAGGTGGAGTATTGTGTATGAGGCGTATGGCGTTCGGTAATGGATTATTCCCGGTGCAAAAGTTTTCAAATGTACAGTCAACCGTACCATTCGAAGCATTGCACGAAGCACTCCATGAAGTGTTTCCCAGTGGCATCCACTCTAGCTCCGGTGCCAGATTCCCAACGTAGCGGAAACTGCACAATATGTTCTTCCACGGAAACATTGCGCTTTCGTTACAAGTTGGAGTTGGATCTAACAACATTACATATTTACTTAATCCTTAATGTGTTTAATTTACAAAAGTCAACGTATAAATAGTGGCATTTGCAGATATTGTAAAAGATAAAATTATGGACTAGAGAGTAGAGCGTCTCTGGTAGGTTCTTTTGGAGTGACACTGCGCAGATTTCTGGTTATAATTACAGATACAATGATGACTACTTTGGCAAAAGGAGTTCAACAATTTATGTCTATATTGAAAATGAAGATATTGAAATAAGTAGGCGTTAGGTTTCATATAATACCCTCAATGTTGAATATCCTATATATCAAAATATAGCAATATAGTGTTCTCACTACTAATTCGACACATTAAGTAACGAGGTACACCTGGTACACTCTGATTAGGAAAGAAAATGGCATGTAAACATGCGTATCGTATAAACACATAGAAGAGACTGATTGTGAATTTGATGCTCCTGAGTGCCTTCTGACAATAGAAGTGCTAGTCAGTGGTGTGGTGGGAACGTGGGGGAACGCCGCCCCCACTTTTTTCCAGGGGGGGAACGCGATCCCCCACTATTTTGCAGCATTTCTGCTGAAATAAATTAACATTTTGCAGCATTTCTGCTGAAATAAATGAACAAAGAAGACTTCAAGACTCACAGTTTCAAGTTTCGAGGTTAACTGAAGCAGTGCGTGGGCTATGCATGCATATTTTCCATCATGGAACATATACTTGAATACAATATGTTACAAATAACAAATTCCTATGTATTAATTTACATTAGTACATTTATTAATTTTTAATTTTTTTTACATTCAACAGTTTCAAAAATAGCAGCGCTCACACTATGCAAAATTCTTGCAAGATTGCACTTTTTTGCTACAGTTGCTACTTCAATTTCCAGGCGTTCCCCACTTCATTTTTTAAGATTTCCAGGCGTTCCCCCACTTCATTTTTAGGACTACACCACTGGTGCTAGTGATAAAATCATCAACTCTGACGGAGATACTGTTGCTGTTAATGACGATTCTGATAATGATGATAATTATACTGGAATCAATTTTTTCATCATTATTATCAACAACATCAGCGACAACAGCAGCATCGTCGTTATTAACAGCAGCAGCAACAACAGATAATAATATAATACTTTTAACGACGTTGCGAGAAATGTCCTTACCCAGAACGGTGACTTGCACAAGGAGCTTGTATCCGTCATTTAGGTCGAGGCATTCGTATCTTCCAGCAAGTGTTGCAAGCACAGGATCAATGACAAGAGTAACTTGGCCAAAGTCCTTACTTACTATGCTGTAGGAATCTGAAATGTTTGGACGTAAATGACTGTTGAAAGCTAAACCTTCATTTTCACGGCTGCCTTGACGCATGAAACGCCATGTTACTGGATGGGATGAATTTCGGATGCAGTCCAATTCAACTCTGTCTCCCAGTGAAGTAATCTTATCACGAGACTCTGTTAGCCACCCATCGATGGATTCAGCAGACACAGCTGCAAACATAATCCAATAAATAACGGTTACAGATGTAATTAACTAAATCTGGACACATGCAACTGGAAAAATTAATTAATAGAAGAGCAATTAATTTCTTAACAGTGCTGCAACTAACCATTTATGATTCTAAGACAAACTGATTAAGTAGCAAAAGAATGGGCACTTTCAGTATTTTAGTATTTTTAACAGTGTGATGTGTAAAATTATACATAATTTTCCACGACCCATTATATTGCCGATGCTTCTTTTTCAATGTAAATGGCAGAGTTCAATATATTAGGCTATCATTTTGCCTTCAACTATTATTTATATTTGAAAGTAGCTACTTGTGCTCGAAATCAGAAATGATTATATGAAACTATTTGCATAACCTATTGATTAACCTTGAGTAACCATCAATTCCTATCCATTGAACTTGCTGCCGGATACACAAAAAGAGTATTCCCATTAAAATTATATCCCCTAAGCGAAATGGAGTATCCGGCCGGATAAATCTGAACGAGAGGAACTATCCCCTCGTGCAGAAGTATCCCACACGAGTCGTACGAGATTATTTCCCCTTCACAAAGTATCCCAATGCAACTTAATTACAAATTGTGCATAGCCTATTTAGGTAAATTTAAAACTATGTGAGTCGTGGTCATGTACAAGTCATATCCTACTGATTGCTGACAGGTAATCCCGTACAGTTTAGGCCGGTAAATTATTTTATATGGTCAATTTAATTTCTCCTAAAACGTGCTTTTTCGTTTTTTATTTTCGAAACTTTTATCCGTTTTTTTATTTTCTATGTAACTTTATTTATTTATTTACTGTCTGTTATTAATATTATTTGTTTAATTTAATTTTTGTCTGATTTCCCTTACGTTGTCTCCGTCCTTTCAAGGATTCAGCTAATTTAAGTCACCATTTAATGTCATCAGTTGAGAAAGAAATTGCCCAGTGCAGGAAATAAAATTTAAAAAGTTATTTGAATTTCTAAGTAACCCAAAATGTGAAGTGTTGTCTTCGTACACAGTAATCTCCGATTGACTGATAAACTGACTGATATTACTCCATATCAAGTTCCAACATATGTAAAATTGTAAGTACAATTTTTCATGAAGTACAGTCTATTCTTACAAAGTTTAGTTTTTAATTGTTTATATTAGCATGGACTTATGTGGACTTACATTTCCAATTTAAATTTGACAAATTTCAATATTTTTTAAACCAAATTTATAAAAAAAATTTATTGTTGTAGATTATTGCAACAAAGTCAAATTAGGCCTATTGAAAATTTTCCGTTTACTCCGTTTTTTCGTGTTTTTTGGAAAAATCGAAGTTATTTTCGTTTTTTTTATTGCTTATACCGTTTTTAGCAACTCTGTTGTTCAGTTAATTTGTTTTACTTTTCGCTTTTATTCTTACCCGAGTAGGCCTATATCCTATTCAAAACTCTTAGACCGCTGACTTAATGTTATCACAAATGTGCTCTGGACGCCATTAAAGCTCAACATGCTACAGCACAAGACCGTCTATTTGTTGATTGATTCATAAATTCATTCAGAGATTTATATAGCACCTCTTCAAGGCAACTGGTCAGAGGTGTTTCCGACTCCAGAACGGTTAAAAGGAACGATTTCAAAAGACTGTAGAATGTGTCAGAAACCGACATAGGAAGCAGTTGCAGCTCGATAAAAAGTTCATTCCCCACCACTGAAAAAGCGCCGCTTTGCATAGTAGTTGTGCGGGCGAACGGGACTAACAGTTATCCCTTCCCGTTGAGCGCCGGGAGCGGCTACTCTCTGTACCCGACACAGGCCGAAAAAGGTCAAGTAGGTAAGTCGGAGCAAGGCTTAGCTGACACTTCCAGACCAAAGAGGCAATCCTATACTACATATCTTGACGGATAGAGAGACAGTGCAGTACCTCGAATTTTCGAAAATTATGGTTATTCTTACTTACCCAAGCAAATAATAAGAAACGTTGAGGCCATTCTTCCAGTATTTTTCTATGCGTCTTGAAACTCTATTAAGTCGTGGCACGTATCAGCTAAATACCGATTAACACTTTCGACAACGCAACGTATTGATCAAATCTATCGACAATTATAATTAACGTAGGCAAACAGTCACAACCGAGTGCATGCAGTCGCTGCTTAAGCCTAACACTTTATAAGAAATCAATCGTAGACTTGCTACTGTAACGAATGGTCTTAGCCAACATTTGAACGGGTTAAATAGATCGCGTGCAAACGATTGTTACTTGAATGAACTTTATAAAAAAAGGCTTTATGAATATGCAAATGTTTCTTCTCGAGCAGTGTTCCAAACTAGTGCGGCAATAGGCATTCAACCAAAGGATGAATTACAAAGATATTGATCTACGCTGGCTCGAGACATAGAATATGATCCCACTAATAAACTAGCCAACTAATATTATTATTACCAGGTACTGTATGAGAGGTGGGAGGGCGTATAATACGTAAGTGATGAATGCAAGTTTTCAGCGAATACGCCAGATACAGTTAGTAGGTGTAGTCAACCAGTGGCGTAACGAAGCGGGCGCAGCACCAGAGTGGCGCAAGATCTGTTTTCATTAATACACAGTACTGTGACAAGAACGATTAAAAGTCAACAAGAAAATTAAAAGGGGCGCAGTTATCAACCCTTGCCCCTGGGCGCTGAAACCCTTCGTTACGCCACTGTAGTCAACGAAGTGCAGATGCGATGTGTTATCGGTAAGAGAGACCATTCCATATTACATGAAGCAAGATACATGAATTATAGAGATAGATGCATGGCACATGAATGGAGATAGATGCGTGGTACAATGGTACATGCATAGAGTTAGGCGTATGATGCATGCATAGAGATAGATAGGCATACATGTACATGATGCATGAATCGAAATAGAGGAAGCAGTTTGAAGTAAGAAACAATGGAATTGATTCGCAGTTATTGGAGTCTTGTCAAAATGAGGCCGTGTTTCTGTATTTGTAATGTAATGTAATGTAAATCTTCGAAAATTTCTCAGCGCCCACAAAAGCCACGTCAGGGAGACCAGCTTATTCACCGGCGCTATATCAAATCAAGTCCGCAATAGCCAAAACTCCTCTTTTCTTTTCGGTGCCAGGTCAAAATCCGGGGAGGTCAAGCCGAGGAGACAGCATTTCAGCACTAATGAATTCGTCGTTGTGAGCTAACAGTTCGATAAGCTGCAGTTATTTGTGGTTTAGAGTGTGTCGAGTTGACGACGAGTCTATGTATGGCTCCTAGGACTAAATAACAATTACAAATTAATAAGTCATTAGCCTATTTTAGGCCCTATACTTGCCGGTTTCACGAAATAGAGTATCCCCCATACACGAGTATCCCCCTTAGCGAAATGGAGTATTCGCTTTAGTTTGCATTTTTGGCGGTTTCTCTAAGTGTATTCAGTCGTACTGTTTGGATTTATTGTACACATAAAATATTTTAAGTTGCGTATCTTTAGTTTGTAGATCGACCTGAAATTAATTTACTTCGTTTTTGGTGATTTTGACTGGATTTTCGTCGACTCTATCGTGATGCGTATGACGATGGGGGATAGAATGGTTTATCCCGCCGGATACTCTAAACCGGTTTATTCCATCCGGGGGATAAATTCATACATCCCCCGGATAGTCTTAGGACGGATACTCTACTTCGTGATACCGGCAATAAGCATAATGACGGTGAATAGCTACTACTACAGTGACTTCTTAAAGAAATAATGAAGTCTGAATTGTGTCTGCGCTTATTGATATAAAATATTTCTAATAGTTCAAATTTACAGCGACGAAATGTTCCTCTAATTAAATAAAACTACTTTCAAAGTTCATTATAATAGCCTACCAAATGAAAACGTACAAAGGTTACTGTGTGCTAAATAGGCCTACAGAACGGTCACGCCATTTAATTAAAATTGTGAAAACGCAAGATTAGTAGGCTAGCAATCGAAGATTCTTGATTAGCGTTATTTAATTTTATTTATTTAATTTAGAGAAGATTACGAGTTCGAGCGAAACAATAGGCTAATTGTTAGCGAAAATTCATGAATTTGAAATTGAAGTTAGCCTACCAAGTAATGAACAAGTCTGAGGTATTAGTGATAGCCTAATTTTTTTTAGTAATATCGAAGTATCTAAATATACTTTTCGTTCATATTGAAACTTCTATCAAATAGCAAAGCACAGGCCTAAAGCTACCACAGAGTCTAAATACAAGAAAGTTTGCAAAACTAATCACCTCCATAATTTTGCCAAAAAATAAAAATTCTCGTTAGTTCGTCAAACAATACGCTGAGGCCTACTAATATGCAAGACAGGCTTAAAATTCCTTGCTCAGCTCTTGGACACATGGTGCAGGCCTTTGGAAGGATTCGCTACTTACTTACTTACTTAATACATTTGGTTTTTCAATGATCCTTTATAGGCAGACGATGACGTAGTATAAGGGAAATGATTTCTATGTGTATAATTTAAAATTTAATTTTCCAAATTATATTACGTCATAGTCTAGTTCATCTTTAGTTTGTCGACGTAAACATTTAGTCGCTGCTAATGAGCTTGAATCTAGTTGTTTATCGAAGGTATCTTATTAACTTCATATCAAAGCCCATTAATTTGATGTGCATAATAATTATTATTATATCGAACAGTCAATGCTGTTTTCTATAACCTAATTACAACAAAATTAGCAAAGATCGTGTTAAAACACTAGTCCACACAATAATTTTACATGTACATTATTTATTGGCTATCGGGAGTCGTCACCTCTAGGTCTGACTGCTGAAAAATTATGGCGTTCACGAGGCCTTGCACAGTTGACATACATGTCAATCAGAAGCATAATTATGTATACACTAAAGCCGTAGGCCTACTGCACCAAATTTGGCGACATTCAAGATACGTGCACTGTTCTATCTTGGTTTTTAATCAGCTTCTTGATACATTTTATTATGTACACTGTTTTCACTTGACTGCCTATAAAGCATGTAAAACCTGTGCATGTTTATTGGGCAAGCATTTAGTATCGTGGTGCGTGTATTTTCTCCCGTAATTTTAGGCGTCGTGAGAGTCGGTTAGGGTCAGGTTACGCGTCGTGAGGGTCGGTTAGGGTCAGGGTTAGGGTTTGTGTCGTCTTTAGAAAACATCCTACCTTCCGCGCAGCATGCAAACAAATTTCGTCCGACGCCCGTAACCTCGCGCACCACGATACTAAATGTTTGCGTTTAGTGCTTACTCAGTTTAATTCTACTCGTTGCAGCATCATCATTGAGTGAGTCATGGTTGTCGATAATTATAATAAGCGGACAAAAGATCAATCTTTGAACCGAGACAAAGCGTGATTTTGTAGTAGCCAACTTCCTAAAATAAATTGATTTAACTTTGGCACGGACCGTGTACTCTTCTACATAAACGATCGAAACATCATATCTGATTTATAATGGTGACGATGGGAAAAGGTCGTGCACGACAAGAAAATTTGGCAGTATATCGCGCATTCTTTGGCATGTGCTTTGATTGCCCATGATAACATATAATCGGTAAATCTCAAACACAGAAAATTTCTTTCATTTTGGCAAGCCGCCCGAGACAGCAGACCGCCGTTTTAAAAAACCGTGTGAAGGCTCCCGGTCTACTGCAATTGAGCTACAGTTATCTTTTGCGTTGATCAAATCGTGATTGGAACCTGGGTCACATCTAGGTACACTGACGTGTTGCTTCATTCGAAGGCTGGTGATAGGCCGTCTCACGTGTTCAGCATCAGAGGGTCAAGGATCGTCCATTTATTTACAATACCTTAAAATAATTTACAAAACTTTAATTTATAATAATAATGATAATGATAATGATAATGATAATGATAATAATAATAATAATAATAATAATAATAATAATAATAATAATAATAATAATAATAATAATAATAATAATAATAATAATAATAATAATAATAATAATAAGAGATTTGAGTGCCGTAGTTCGTAAGCAGTCGATGACTCGAAGCAACGATTCAGAAGCACTTTGAGGAGCAGGGATAAGTCACTCAAGATGGGCCTGTATGAAAAGTTCAGTTTTTAGATGTTTCTTGAAGACAGCGAGGGCTGTAGAATTTCTAATGTCCGTAGGAAGATTGTTCCATATTCGAGGGGTTGCTGAGATGAAGGATCTTGATGCAGTTGTTGTGTGACAGCGGTGCAAGACTAGGGTTCGGTTTCCAGAAGATCGCATGTTCCTTGAGGGCATGTGAATTTGAAGGAGTCGGAGAGGTATGAGGGAGTTTTCGTTGTTACGCAGTTGTAGGTGATGATGGCGATTTTGTATACAATTCTTTCCTTAACTGGTAGCCAGTGAATGGATTTGAGGAGTGGTTTGCTGCTGGTACGATAAGAGGAGTTGCAGACTAGGTTGTTTTGAATCCGTTGAAGGGAAGTAAGGTTTTTTTATGAAGTCCCATAGAGAAGGCTATTGCAGTAGTCGAGGCGAGAGTTTACAATCCCGCAGGCGATGGTATTTTGTATTTTTGTGTGTGAGAAAGGGGTCGGATGTGTTGCAGAGCACGAATGTGGAAATTGGCGGAGCGGACGATTTCAGCAGTTTGGTAGTCCATTGACAGTGTCGAGTCCAGTTTTACACCGAGGATTTTTAAAGTCGATGACAGGTTTATGGCTGTTTGAGAATGTGGGTTGGAGATCTTGATGCTTGGCAATTTGAGATCTGGTTCCAAAGACTGTGGCTTCAGTTTTAGATGGATTTAGGAGGAGACCATTTTCCAGGAACCAGCGGTTTACAGCCTCTGCACAGTGGGTGATGTTGTCGCGACTTTGATTTCCAGAGGAGGCAAGGGAGGTGTGGAGTTGGGTGTCGTCAGCATATTGATGGTGTTGGATCCCGAAAGATTGGATCAGAAAGCTAACTGGTGATATGAGCATGGAGAAAAGAAAAGGACCAAGGACACTACCCTGAGGTACCCCAGTGGTGGAAGGTAGAGTGTCAGATTTGGCAGAGCCTAGGGCAATGAAAAAGTGCCTTCCTTCAAGGTAGGAAGTTAGTCAGTTTAGAGCATTACCAGTGACACCAAAAACGTCCTGTGCGCGAGCAACAAGCAATTTATGATCCATTGCATCGAAGGCGGCAGAGATGTCAAGGGAGAACAAAAAGGTTGCTGAGCCATCATCAGCATTAGGCTACATAGTATGTCATTTGTGACTTTAAGAAGGGCTGTCTCGGTGGAGTGGCCAGGTCTGAAACCAGATTGGAACGGGTTGAAATTTGGAGAACTTGTAATGTGTGGAGACAGTCTGGCAAGAGCGAGGTTTTCTAGAATTTTGGAGAGAGTGTTGAGGTTTGATATCGGCCTGAGATTTAGCAGGTCAGATGGGTCAAGACCATCCTTCTTTAGCAATGGGGTGAGCAGATTTGAGCAGATTTGAATTTTGTCGGAAAGCGGCCTGATTGAAATGTGTGGTTTGTCAGGTGGGCAATAAGCGGTGCAAAGAGACCAGGACATGATTTAAGAATTTTAGTGGGTAGATAGTCAAGTGGTGATGTTTTAGGCTTGAGGTTGAGAATTATCTTGAAGACCTCAGCTGTTACTGGAGCGAGTTCAGACAGAAGCTGTGGAGTGGATGGTAGGTGAAAATGGATGTCGATGTGGCAGAGAGACTGGAGGCGATCCCGGATTGTACGTTTGATATTTTCGAGTTTGTCATTGAAAAAGGCAATTATCACGTTGCAACGATCCTTTGTATTTGATGTGTTGTTTGAAGCTAATGGTTTTTTTTTACTATGGAGCAGTCCTTTGGCGATTTTCCAGGTCTCTTGGGGATTACCATATGCTTCGTTTATTCCCTCCTGATAGTAATCACATCTGGACTTCCGGATTTCGTAGTTTGCTTTACGACATGCTGCTCGATACAAAGTACGATCTGACTCAGCTCTCGTCCGTCTGAACAGGCGTTCAAGTCTCCGGCGGTCCTGCTTGGCTTGGTTTGCTGATGATGAAAGGTTTCAGGAATGCTTGCCCAGACGCTTTGCAAACTTTCGTATAGGAGCAAGGAGATCAAGAACATGACAGGTCTGAAACCAGATTTTTTTTTATTGTCTTTAAGATGCACGACCTGAGGGCTCAAGGGAACACAAGCCTGGACTATGTGGACATCGTGGTTCCCTGTCAGAAGGTGCTTGCTATTGTATATTATAGGACATTTTTCAAGATAGGCGGCAGGCCTACTCCTTTGGCAATGACCTTCGTGGTACGACCCCGATACAAAGCGACAACGGAATATTCCTCACTGCGGATCTTTCTGTCAAGACTGAGTAGCCTTATTGTCTCTAGTGTGATGATGTTTCAATATTGTGTTTACTGCACGGTTTAAAAGTATGCCTTACTGGGTTTTTTCTTCAGAAAAACCAAATTTTTTTCATTACAGAAATTCGTTATTGGCGCAACCGCGCATAAGGAGACACCCGATTGTTTCAAAGAACGCCCTGAAGTTTCCATTTGGCGAATCAGCAATGTCTCCTACCACTTGGAGTCAACAATTGCTGCCATGGATAATCTTAGTTTTCTGTCTCATTGGTAGGTGACACAGCTGAGTGATCTAGTATTCCATGGTTTTTATCACATTTATAATGCTTTGAGTTATTGTTATTTTATTCTTTGAGAAAGTTTTACTATTCTTGGATAACACACAGTCTAGTGTTTTCGCTCATTTAGACGTTTTGTGTGGATTTAATCGATGGTATAAACACCATTAAGTGATGAAATGGAAAAAGTTGAAACTCACCACTGTCGATTTCAATTTCATAACCTGGCGCTGTAGTCAGTGGCTGCGGGTGGGGTGTGCCAGAGGGTGCGGTCGCACCTGGCGGCCACGTGAGTGGGGCGGCTCTTTGACTACCTGGAATATTTTTTAGGCGAGTCAGATACTGATTCGTGAGGTATAAGAGACATTGCGTTACATAACTTGGTACTCAGATTGATTTACATTTATTTCAAGTTTCAAGAAAAATACGTAAATTGCTAATGCTAAAAGTACTTTAAGTGCACAGTGCAAGTGACACTAGTAGCAGCAGCAGCAGCAGCAATAGTAATAATAATAATAATAATATTATTATTATTATTATTATTAATGATAATAATAATAGTAATAATAATAATAATAATAATAATAATATTATTATTTTTATTATTAACGACGATAGACCAATTTTATTGTTCTTAATTAATATTAAGTCCCTGAGGGATCATGTATACCTCGGGGCAAAAAAATAATAAAAAATAAAATAAAATAAAAATAATAATAATAATAATAATAACAGAAAACGAAGAAAAGGCGATGCACAGTGTACATGAGTTTAGAAAATCATTGACGGTCACATGATAGTTTACAAAGATAAGGCTCCAGCTAAATATTGGTGTGTTCAGTTACCACATTCCTTCTTATTCACAGTTTCCTTCCAAATTTTTACTCAAAGTACTTTCTGTTTCTTCCTACATTCCTGCACACAGGTCTTCAGCCTCGGCCATGTTCTAGTGATTAGAGTGAAGGACTGTTGTGTATTTAAATTCCAGCTGACATAGAGAGAAATTTCAGGAAAAGGAAAAAAGAAGAAAAAATAATAATAATAATAATAATAATAATAATAATAATAATAATAATAATAATAATAATAATAATAATAATAATAAGACGATTTGTATAGCGTCGTTGCTCAGTCGAGGCCGAATGAAAGGGGGGCTGTACAACAGTGTACATAAGTTCAAAAAGTTAATGGCAGTCATAAGATTATCTGAAAAGATAAGTCTTGAACTATGACTTAAATGTCTCCAGAAATGGTGCGTTCTTTACATGGTCTGGAAGAGTATTCCAAGGAGTGTGTCCTGAGATAGAGAAGGAACAGTCACCAAACCTCGTAGCATAACGCGAGACTTGTAGCAGATAGATTTTTCTATGAGTTCAAAAAGTTAATGGCAGTCATAAGATTATCTGAAAAGATAAGTCTTGAACTATGACTTAAATGTCTCCAGAAATGGTGCGTTCTTTACATGGTCTGGAAGAGTATTCCAAGGAGTGTGTCCTGAGATAGAGAAGGAACAGTCACCAAACCTCGTAGCATAACGCGAGACTTGTAGCAGATAGATTTTTCTATGAGGAAATGTATATTCTTGTGTTAATGTCGTTTAATGGACTCTACTTATGTTTTTGTTTAATTAAGACTTATTCCAATCTAAGTATCGACTGGCTGTAATTTAGCGGGATCCATGATCCCTTCTGTAACCAGTAGGCCTATATATCAATTCATTGCCTTATTGTTTAATTTTTTTTATTGTTCTCTTCTTATTATTGGTTACATAAATAAATGACTGATTGAAATTATTGATTGATTAAATTAGATGATTTTGTCTGTAATGCTATTTTAGTTAAGATTTTATATTCTTTTGTTAATGTGATTTTTGATGGATCCGTCTTATTTGTTTTTTTGTCGTTGTTTGTTTTTTGAGCCTAAGGCTTACTCCACTCTAGGTATCATTGGCTGTCTTTCTTTCCCTATCTGTAATTTTTTTACATGTTTAGGTGTCCCTATCTAGCGGGATCCATGATCCCTTCTGGGCCTCCTTGTAGCCAGTACATGTCAAACCGTTGCCTTACTGTTTCATTGTTCGTTTTTCTCTTCTGATGGTTGCAGAAATAAATGATTGACTGATTGAATTTAGTTAGGAACAGGGGTTAGAATCCCAGTAGCCCCGTGTAATCTGATTCAAACGCCCTGGCGTGTGTACACGACAAGCGCACCACACCATCTGTATGTAGTACAAAGAGGAGGGGACCGAGCACTGATCCTTGTGGAACACCGCAGATGACTAGCTAGCCTATGTGGCTTCTCCTCCCCTGCCAACTATCGACGGATTGTGCGCGCCCTACAATGTAGAATTCCAGCCAACTGAGCGCTCTGTCCTTGATTCCAAACGAGTGTGACAGTCGGTGTATTAAAATGACGCGGTCAACTGTGTCGAATGCAGACGACAAATCAAGTAGTGATAGAAGCGGCAATTGGCCTGAATCTATGGCATTGACTACGTCCGAGAACACTTTAATTAAGGAGCGCAGTCTCGGTGGAATGGGTTGTGGGCAGATTAAAACCGAGGCAGAAGGTTAGATTCAGACAGGTACTCGGTCAGGTGATGGTTGGCGATACGCTCAAGTACTTTTGATACGAACGTTAGATTTGAGACCGATGTGAAGTTCGCAGGTGACGATTCCTCGATTTCAGCTTACTCAAAGAGTGGCTTGACTATTGCGTGCTCCGCATCACTTTTGAAAAATCCACGCGTCGCCACTGGCTGCAGTGCGGTTATAGGTCAAACAAAGGTGTACATGATTATTTATATTAAATCAATCTAGAATGAGCAATGGGTCTACAAATTACTAGAACTTTTACAAAATCGCTTCGAACACACATTTATCCACACATAATACGAATCTGACATAATTATGGCCTTTCCGCAGCTTCTCATCGACCTACCCGCTCTTTAGACCTGCATGTTCTCTATGTTCCGCGAGGTAGGACCACTATGGCTCAAACTGGATCTTTTGCCACCATTAGACTCTCGTATGGAATGCCCTTCCCTCCTCTATACGTGTTACCATTCTCTCTGGGTCTCTTCCGCCATCCTTCTTCCTCATCAAAACCTTTTTCTACTCTCGGGGTTCACGCACTGGGAGCCCTACAACTGAATGGCCACTGCTGTGTATCAGTTATATGAAATAATAAAATTTTATACTTAATAAATAATTATTGTCTTTCTAATAATCATGCAGCAAAGATTATCATGCGTTCCTTCAGCAGTAGCTCGTCTTTCTAGTCTCATTTTTTACATAGCCTACTTAACCATTTCGTACGAAATATCATCTTCTAAGTTTCACACAAGACGTTTGGCTACGTCATGTTTGATTTCAAATTATTGTCCTCAAATATGCCTATAAGGAGAATAGATAAATTGCTGGGTGTAAATTGTTTCCTTTGCTTTTTATTAAAAACGTATTGAATTTTGAACCTGGCCTAATCATTAGGGTGGAGTGAAAAAATGAAGTTAACATTCGGCTGGGTGTGCAAAAGTTGTGTACTGTGCACAGTACCCTGAGGGTAAAATAATATTGGATTTCATGCACTTCTTGAGGTGCCCCAAGGCCACCCAAAAAAACAGAAATGATGCCTAAAGTTTGCGTAGACGTCTTCAATTTTTTTAAACTTACATGTTATGTTTTTCACTATTGTGATCTTGTAATGGCTATATCTTGTTAGTACATTGAAGGCTAAAACGTATCCCTAGATTCGGTCACGTCTCTGGCTATATGCTGGACGTGATGCACTGGCTACCCTTCCAGCAACGAAAGACGTACAGGATCGCTGCTTTGGACTGGCGGTGCTTGCTGGGCATTGCCTCTGTCTACCTTCGCGAGCTCTGCTGTCCCTACTCTTGGTGTCTGAGGCCGTTGCTGCCTCCGGTCAACTGAGCTGGGTGTGCTCCTGGTCCATTTTGCCAGTACATCAAAGTGGCAGAACCGCGCCTTCTCAGTCGTTGGCCCCTCGGTCTGGAACGGGCTCCTCTTGGTGCTGCGTTTGTTCTCCGGAGTCCGTTCTGATACGTTCTATTCTACCATCAAAACTGTCTTTTTAGCCATGCTGGAGTCGGGAGCACTTCTGATTAGTAGACGTGAAGGGGTGTTATACAAATTTCTGTAATGAATGATTGAATAAATGAATGAAAGGTCGACTGCAAGAATGGCAACCTAGAAACCGAAAACAAGAAAAACTAGTAGTTGTCCGGTATTTGGCTTTCCTTCAGAATTGCCTCAAACGCTGATTCCGAAATGTGATGACATGATGAAGTTCTCCCTGTTCGTTTGTGGTGATAACAAACGAGGGGAAACAATAAAGCAGCGGTTTGACTAGGAGCCTGGGAGAGCTCCTGAGTAGGTTTCTTGAATGGGCGCTAAGTCTTCAAAATGAGTGAATGAATTGAATGAATGAAAGGATCCAGCAGTATCTGATATACATGTAGCAGAATCGGTGGCGCATGCTGTTGAAGAACGGTGTGTAAAGATGCTGTGAAATGCCCTGATAAGTTGCTAATCGAAAACCAGGTTCAGTAGTTCATTCAAGATGGCTTACAACTGCTAACAGAATTCTGTGTTTCCATGTTGCGTCTGCAAACCCATCACAGAAGGTTCTCGCCATCGTCATCGAATGATCGCATTATCAAGATACTTGTCCATAGGTATGCTGGAGATTGTTGATCCAGTAGTACAAAGGAATACCTTCTTTGGACATGCTGAGAATCTTATGCTTGCGATATTAACCGATGACAGAGGTTATAAAATAAGAGAACTGGCATCCAGGCGACAAGATATATCCACTACATTCAGACAGTTCCGTGTGCCAACTGTTAACTTTGCTGCTACAGATTACGTTGATATAATAATATGGAAAGAAACCAGCAGAATCTGATGTCTAGAACTAGTGAAACTCCTCGTAAAAGGCTGCCGTCATACGAAGAAATTCTGGAACTTGTCAAGAACAAAGAATGCGAATGAAACGAAACCATTATTGAATTTCCAAAGTCTCCTTGTCTTGCCCATGCAAGTTAAAGATGCATCAAACTTGTAACTGAAGAGTCACCGTCTGTGTAACCGCGTGTGTAAAATGAAGATCAAAGTGATGGATTTATACGGGCCGTAATACTAGAAGCAGGAAGCCTCATTAAAACGTTTGATTCGATATCTGATTTTCGAGCAAAGAGGATACGTTTGAAGAGTGATTCCCCAAAAAATGTTCAACAAATAATTCTAATCAAACGAATTTCAGTTTTTAAGAATTTGCATTATTTAGTGTTCACGTGAAAGAAATTTTGCATAGTTTACTCCGTTCATATAGTGACGTTGCAGCATAGAATTATAGTTGCATATTAGACAATTTAACACATTACCAAAGATCTTAATTTTTCGGTTATAATGAGATTGGTTTTGACAGTTGGGGCACTTCAAGACATAATACTAGAGGCAAGATATTTTACTCTGCCACTACTAGTATCCATACACAAGTTTTGCACCCCCAGCCAATTGAAGATTCTCCAAAAAATATTTGCCTATAGCCCTATAGCTTTCACTCCACCCTACTAATCATGCGTGTATTTTATTTACGTGCTTTCTCATCTGCAATAATTGCTTATTCGTTTGCAGCTACCTTATTTTTTTAGGATTTCTATTTTGTACCGTAAGCTCCTGCTTAGTTGTCGTAAATTTCTGACTTGAGTTCACAACTTACAGAGAACCGGAGATTTTTCTACAGCGAAGAACATTGTTGCATGATTGCTAGAAAGGCAATATTGATTAATAATAATCAATGTATTTCATTTAACTGAGTGATAGAATTCATTGAATAGAAATTACTGATTTACAAGGCACTTTATTTCTACAGTTAAATCAATGACAATTAGACGCCAACATCGAACAGAATAATTGATGTTAGTTTGAAGTTGATGTAGGCCTATTATTAGATGTGTTATTAGAAAATGTACCGGTAGTTAAGCAAATACAATGAATTTAAAATAAAGGATAGTAAATTAAAACTTTGTTTATTTAGAGTACAGTCTTAACGAAACTGCGTCACCACGGAATCATGCTGCAGAAAATGGCGCACAAGTTCAGTTGAACTGTTCATGGCCAAAGAAAGATGAAGTATTTTGGCTTTTAAACATCAGCCTCATTAATGGGGAAACAACCCAAATAGTCATATATTCTGAAAATCATGTGGACGATAGTTTTAAGGACCGTTTTAAAGTCGATACTTCCTCAGAAGGAAATTTCAACCTGTTATTCAATGCGTCGAAAAGTAATTCTGGAAGCTTTACATGCCCAACGAATATTCTTGCTGGTGAGGCCGGAAGTCAAAGTGCACAGGTCATTGCGTTAGGTTAGTATTAATACATTAATTTCTGTGTTAAGAAACAATATTAAATTTGCTGTATATGAATGAATGAATCAATGAATGAATGAATGGATAATATGAGATCACCGTGCAAGACGTCAATAAAATATTAAAATTCTAAGGCCTGCACAATATGCAAATTGTTAACAGACGCGAGTTTGACTTAAAATGTCCTCACAGTTTCATATTCGCATGGTCTCGAAATTAATTAATGGCATTTAGTTTTTATTATTTTATATATTATTTCCAGTCTAATGCACTCAACTTGTCACTGCTTCATAACCCGTGTGCTTATATGTAAATTTACAATAAGTTACTTCAATTTATTTTCTTTAAGATCCACGACCTGAGTGCTCAAGGGAATACGAGCCTGGTGGTGTGAAGGCGAAGTGCAGCATTGGCTTCAGTGGAAACTGGTCTCCTAAGTTAGAATGGCTCAACGCAAGCGTAACACTGGAACCAAAATATATTAATGAGACAACTACTCAATACAGCCTGGTCAATAGTGCTGCTACTGTGCCAATTAAGGAAACTGATTCTCCAGCACCGTACAATCTTACGTGCACGCCAAAGTTTTCGCTGGAGAACATGCCACCAGACACAATGGCAAAGAACATTCCAGAATATCCTAACAGCTGCACAGTAACAATAGGCCCAGGACCACCAGGTAACACTGTTCATTGACCATCCAGACGTTTAGTTAAGCGACCTTACATTTATGATGCTATACGTGTTGACAACTAATCTTCGTTTGTGTTGGTGCACACTGCATGCATGCGTGAAACGGAAAGACAGTGTGCAAAGGAATAACCTGTATAGATCAATTTTACACGATTATGAAATCAAAGATTGTTTACCAGCGACTAAACTTCTTTTGAATTTAGTCGTGTGACTCAGACCGAAAGCCGAATAACTGGTTTCTGGTTTCTGGAATTTTCTGGTTTTCTGGAATCTGGTTTCAGACGCAGAAATATGCCTTTGCCTCACTCAGCATTTGTGTTAGATGGTAATATCAACAAAAACTTGAATCAAATTATTTTCATTTAATCCATGCACGGCGTGTTGTAACATAAGGCAATACTCACATTGTTTATTGAGCATCAAGACGTTTTGTCATTTTGCTACTTCGTTGAAAAATCTATAAAGTTCACATGGAAAAATCTGCATTATCAAAACGCATTGCAAACGAAGCTAACAAGCTGTGGCTTATTCCTGACCGAACCCGCATTCTAAATTATCAGAGGTAAATAATTCAATATTTACTCGTGAAAATATAGTTGTCATGACATTACTTCACTGCTAACACCGCATAATTATGTGATATAAGGAATAAAGTAAAGATAATCGTGAGTGTTGCTGTTGTGACGACAGAGCCACCGAAAGCGCCACCGAAACAGCCACCGAAAGCGCCATCGAAGGGGACAAATGACACCAAATCCGACACCGGTTCCTCCGTCAGCGTACATATACTACATAATTGCCATAGTCTGTATCTTTGCCAATGTTTTGCCGCTTCGGTCCTCATCGGGATGCTTCACAAGTGGTAAACTGCTAAACAACTAATTTTGAATTAACGATTTTGTTCAGGATCGACCATGATTAACGCTCACTTGGTCAGCGTAAGATTTCGATGAGTAGGCTAGGCCTAACAACACCCAAGTTCTTGTTTGGGTATGATAAAGTTTCTGTTCATTCGCAAGAACATTGTGTCGCTTGTTTTTCTTATCTGACAATTTGATTTCGGTTTGATACAAACGCCCTGCAATCTACTGTGGCGACCGGCCCGTCCTCTGGCGATCGGTGGGGCAATTGCGGGAAAATTGGTTTTGCTTCTTATTTCGAGGAAGGATTCGAATCCATGATTTAAAATCAGTTTGACCACTGGGTTCTTTTTGTCAAGAGAATATAGCGCCACAGTTTTATTACGCAAGCGAGCACTCCCTACGACGTTGGCCACTATTAGTCTGTGCTTCCAAAGTGCTAGTAACATCAGCACCATGACCGAGCACACTATCCGTGGCCTCTAGTGTGGGCAGACCAATGTTCCGCGAGGCATCTGGGCTCTTCTTTCCCACAACTGCTGTTTGAAACCTTTCGTCAGTTTCAGTATGCTGCATCTTACTTACTAACTAATCCAAAATGGCCGCCGGTTTCTCCTGTCGCCTAATCATCTGTTGAGTTAACCTATGCGCGTCTCCAAGCAACTATGCGATAAAGAACGTTCTTGTTCTATTTTAGACATTTTAAATAATAGTGCAAATTGTCAGTGAAAAATTATATAGCGCCCTCTATTGTGTTGCTCAACAATACGATAGCAATTTTAATTAGCATTCATCAATGTTCCAGCAACTTATTTAATGTTCTTCAACACAATGACAAACTTTCTTAATATTCGTCAATAAACCACAAATGCGATTTTCTAATGCAGTGAGTTACAAATCTACATGAGCTATATCAAACAGTCTTCCGTCTAACCTTATAACAGACCCAGTTGCTGAATATGACCCCAGCAGGACAAACGGCAGTCACGCACGGAGAAGAAGACACTTGCAAACTACCAGGCTTCGAACCCTAGACCTAAAGGTGTCGGCACAGTTGCTCATCTTCTGACTCTATCTCTCTTCCTTCCAGCTTAATAGGCCTACACGGTCACACGAAACCGCGTTCGCGTCGAAACAGGCGTCATTGGTGACAGCTCGAACTGGCGTCTTACTTTCAGCTCAACTTGGTCTCGACTGACTGTATAGTAGTTTCAGTTTAACGACACTGTGTGATAACAAAGATCATTAGCGTCGCCCTCCTCCTTTATCCAGGCTTTGGACTGGCACGGTCAGAGTGCAAACAGTGGCGGAGTTGACTGACTGTATGCTAGGGTGCTCCAGAAAATAAAAAGTTGAAAATTCATTGCTCCCCGGGCATTTTCCCATGCGTCTCATAGAGATGAGTCTAAAAACCCAAATTTTAGGCTTTTACATTAAAGCTAAGCCTTGCCCCCAGCACGATGAAGTTTCAACAATAATCGCATTTTTCGGTTGAAAACACAAATTTCCGGTATTTAAGTATATATGAAAAAACTAATATGTTTCATATTTATTGGCCAGAACATGAAAAGTTGCAAGTACAAATACAAGTACTGAGGTCTTAAGTACCTGTACAAATACTTAAGTATCAAGTACGAGGACAAGTACTAAGGTATCGAGCACAAGTAAAAGTACACATGGCTACTGCAAGAACAAGGATTTACTTCCTTGACAAAGCAATGGTGTATTGCCACATGCACTCATTTCTAATATTGCTTTTTGAGAAATATAATGGATGTGAGCATCTTGTCACTCAGATTCAATCGAAACTGTTTTAATATTAAACTAAACACACTTTCAACCACAGCACTAGATGCAGGCACACTCAAAACTCTAAACGCTATTGCCAAGAACAGTTTTGCTGGATTCCAAACGTCCAAACAATCAATTTCATCAAAGTCATCATGGCCTCTGATATTTAACCAGATTGTCACTTGTGATGATAAGGTGCTCGGCTTAACAGAAGATCGTGTAAAGCAGTGAACAAATAGCTTAGACCAGCGTTTCCCAAACTGTGGGTCGCGACCCACAAGTGGGTCGCGAGCCGATTTTTGGTGGGTCGCGAAAGTTTTTGAAATTTGTTTTTTAAATATATAAAAATCGTAAAAATGGGAAAGTGAGAAAACGAGAAAATTTGAAAATGGTAAAAGAATGAAGGCACATAATAAACGCATAGTCCGTATAGCCTACGGGATTCTGGATTCGATAGCGACCTCTTTGAAAACTTGGATAGGCAATCGGCCGCAGCATGCCATCTAACGACCATAGCTGCCTCATCTAACTCGAGAAATGTGGAATCTAAATGTTCGCTTTTTTCTGTAGAGAGCGTTATGGCCTTGACCCTGCTAATTTTGCAATGAATTGATGGGGTTAGATCCTTCCCCACCGCTCGCCCGTTTCAATGGAAGCCACCCCGTTTAGGGTCCCCGTGCAAGGACCGTGCTAGCCCGAGATTTAAATCTCTGAAATAAGCCAGCATGGGGAAGCAAATTGCCATCCACATGCTGTCTATCACAGAGGCGCATGAGACCCACGGTAGAGAATTTTTTAGAACTTCTCAACACCATATTTATATTAGGCCTATGTAGGAACGTCCAAATTCCATCGGATAACCTACAACCGTGTGTGTGTTAACTTCACAACGATATCTTATCATCAGCGTTACTCGCATTGTTTATTATTTTTATTATTACTTTCTCCTCTAAGTTTATACTCTCAGCATTATGGACAAAGCATTTGACAAAGAAACTAACGACAACCAATGAAGACGAGCCTTTAACAACGAATTCAAAGCTACAGAAAGGAAGAAAAGTGACCAAATATTAATTATCACTCCAGCTAATTAAACATCAGATTTTCGTGGAATGGAGATGAAGAAGATCCACGGCCGCAGTGCCTTGTTCGTTGTGTAGTATTTGCAAACGAGAGCATGCGCCCGAACAAATTTCGTCGGAATATTTAGACGAAGCATCCCGATTTGAAAACCAGCCACTTCAATTTTCGGAATCAAAAAACTAAATTTAAAAAACTGCAACTGTCGAACTCCTTGCGCTTGAAAATAACTCGCATTGACATGGACGCCAATGTCCTCATAAACAGTAACCGGCAACAAGCGCACCCAACACACCCTCCTCACTATGAGACATAGGCTAAATCGAGGTTTTAGTAAAATTATGCTAATTAATAAATAAAAATAAGCTTATCGTGTTTTCTTTTAAAACTTTGTTGTCCAGTAGGCTAAAGCGATGTGGGTCGCGAAAGATTGTCGTTCTAAAAATTGGGTCGCGGTGCTAAAAAGTTTGGGAAGCACTGGCTTAGACTTTTTGATACATGAGATCTGCAGTTTCGGTTGCTGCAACCGTATCTGTGATTATATTTATCATACCAAAATGAGACTTTTGTGTAGCACCTGCTCCACCACTGCCAAAGAAACTTGATGTGGTCCCCCAACAAAGCATGTGTCTCATTCGCATAAGATATAATCATATCGGCACATATTAAATAAGACCATACTCGTTGTACCACTGTTGTAGGCTGTCTTTGACTATTGGAGCAACACGAAGCAAATTCCTTAATTAGCGTTTTACGTAAAACAGAAAAGTGATTCGCAAATGACTATCTAAGTGGCCTATCTAAGCGCGTTTTTATACAGATGACAATGTTTCCATAACAGAGCCATATTCACCATCTCGCACACGCAGCGGAAGACTTTTTCGAGAGGAACATAGAACACAGAAGAACATAGAAAACTAACAATTTTCACAAATGAGCTCCATTCACATATGAATTCCACGTATAAGCCATAGGTACAGTGGTTTATTGCTAGAAGTCCTATAATACAATTCATAAAATGCATTATTTCGGTGAATAAGCTGGTTTCCCTCTCGCGGCTTTCGTATGGGGCTGAGAATGTTCGACGACTTACATTTACATTACTCGATAGAGTTCAAATGATTTGTTAGTCACTGCTCACCTCTCCGTATGGAGTCTTTGGAAGTGTTTACCAAAGTTTGATGTTGTGCCAGTTGTTTTCTCACTACAAAACTTGCACTTAGCAGAAGTAGCATTTCCCTTGAAAGTGAAATTATCATAACCAAACTTAACCGCTCTAGGAATATTAGTATTTTTTTGTTACCATTATCACCGTCTGTGGTCGCTATTTTTAGCCAGACAACCAGAAGAAATTTTGAACAAGATGCGGTCCATAAAGAACTGCCAAATTATCCAGAATGTAAGAATTAATTACTTAAAGGAAAGACAAAGCCTACTGGTAAAGTATCCCCGAGTGCCTGTAGAAATTTCATTTGTGTCCAAGTAGCCTACTTAGGTCTCAAGTACGAGTACAAGTACTTAGGTCTCCAGTACAAGTTCAAGTACTTAAAGACTGTACTCAAATTGCACTTGAGTACAAGTACAGGTACCAATAATACACCTCTGCACACAATAGTTGGCAAAAGAAATTAATCATCATGAAAATAATTACATTTTTCTTCCATGATATTGCCGATTTTAAGCAAATTCGCATATTTTCACAAATTCTAAACTTTTGTGCCGGGGGCAAGGCTTAGCCTTTTTTAATTGGTCTGAAACTTGGTACAGTTGTACATAGTGATAAATGGAATGGGAAAATCGCCGGGGAGCAGTACTTTTTGGAACTTTTAAAAAATCCATTACATTCTGGAGCACCCTACTGTATGCTTCACTTACTATCGTTTATTTAACGACGCCGTCATATCGACGATGATTGGCGTCATTACAAGGTTCATTATACACTTATTATACAGGATACATAAATGGTCGTATTCGACTGCGCTAACAGTGTGCGCCTATGTCATTTTAGTAAATATATGCTAAATATGCCTAAGATATTAATAACAATATTTACATTAAAGTCATTGTTTGCAACATTTTGCATTGCGATTGTTCTGTGCTTTATTTACAATAAAGAATTCTTATTGATGATCTTCTGCTCTTCTTCTTGGTCTTCTTCTTTGTCTTCTTCTTTGTCTTCTTCTGTTCCCATGCTTAATAGCGCAAGGGCTGCCAGACTGACTGTATGCTGGTTGTATTTCGGCTTAACGACACTTTTTCATATCGAAGATGATTAGTGTCGGAGGCAGAAAGCAACCTCGTACTCCACGTTTATATTGCGACCGAACCACCCGCAGACTGTATGCTGGCGACGCTTCCTTATATTATAGGCTAGCGGTTCCCACCTAGGTCGCGAGCGCTTGGCTAGCCAATCAGAATTGCAGGTTTGGGCGCGTGAATAATCGACACAGAGTCGATCAATGATTGCCGCTCAAAGTTACCCAAGCCGTATAGAAAAGAAATTGGCGCCAATCTTTGACCAAGTTCGGCACAATACTAAACATCTTTGCTTTCTAAGGGCAGTATTTTATTTAGAATTCTTCTATTATGTGCGTTTAGATAACAATCTTTATAGGTAGTTTAGCTACTGTCAGGAAAGAGACGACAAATAAAATTATATTTCAATCATTTCCGTCAGAATTTGCAAACGAAACAATAACAGTTCAATGATAAATATAATTCAACTGCATCGATTTCTGTGAAATTTCTGTTTTGTACAGGTTTAACAATGATTCAAACTATTTTACAGGTTGGGGCAGTGACAGCGAGAGAGTCGAAAGTACAGCGCAGACGTTCGACGATTCAAGACAAATTAGAATTGCTCTTCACAGTCAAGTAACATTCCTGCGCATGTTTAACCTCGACTTCGATAAACTATGTTTTTCTTTACCGTTCTGTTCTAAAGACGTTTAAGAATTCCTCTGCTGGTGCAACATGCTTAAAGTTTCAGTGCTTTTATAGTGTTTATATAAACTACGCTTTTCGTTACTGTGCTATTCTTAAAACGTTTAACAATAATATTTCTCTGCTGTTCAAAGTTTCCGTAGGCCAACTTTTATAGTGTTTACATAAACCCTGTTTTTCTTTACCGTTCTATTCTAAAAACGTTTAACAATTCCTCTGCTGGTGTAACCAGTTTAAAGTTTCAGTGCTTTTATAGGTTTTATATGAACTATGTTTTTCTCTTTCGTGCTATTCTTAAAAACGTGTGACATTACTCTGCTGGTGTAACCTGTTTTAAGTTTCAGTGCTTTTATAGTGTTTAAATGAACTATGTTTTTCCTTGCTTTGCTATTCTAAAAAAAGTTTGTTATTCTCTGCTGGTGTAACCTGTTTAAAGTTTCAATGATTTTATAGCGCTTATCGTCGTATTTCACTCAGTCATATAGTTTACAATGTATCAGTACTAATATGTTAGTTTATACAGAATAAAAATACACTCTTTATTTCATCTCTACAAATCAGATATTAAGCTAAACCATAGACAAAACAATAAGAAAGTCAGTGTGCTACTTCGCCATCGTTTTGCTAACACAGTTTGCTGGGCATACAACGTCCACTGTTGTAGTCCTTGATTCGTTTGGAATTGAATTAAAAAAATTGTCTCGTTGCTATTGAGAAATTTGAGAACTGATCTAACTGGTGACATTATTATGCGTTTTATGTTAGACCCTAAGCAACAGAATATTATGGATTGCTTCAAATCGTTTGCTTCAGAACCCTCTAAAACCCAGTTCCTCTCGCTCGGTACCTGCTTCTGTTCAATTGGCGTCCATTGAACTGCGCCTAAGTCTTTTCCTCATATATCCTCTCTCACAGTTCGAGACCTCGGAGTCACTTTGGATCAAGAGCTCAATTTCTCACAGCAAATTAATTACTACCAGATTCGTCAACTCCGAGTTGTGTCACGGTCCCTCTATCATAAAGTCACTGTGGCTCTTGTGCATGCCTTTGTCACTGTAGTTCGGTAATTGTAGTCTGCCACTGGGACTAATTGGACGCCTTGATGGAGTTCTTCGTTCAGCTGCTCGTCTCATCGCCACCTTCTTAAATATGCTTCTGTCTTTGCCTATATGCGTGATGTCCTCCACTGGCTCCCTGTTTCTCAGCGCACCTTCGACCGGACTACTCTTTTGGACAATCCTTCTGACTAGACGCAGCGCTCGTGAATAAGCTGGTGCCCTGCGCTTGGCTTTCGGGTGGCGCTTTAGAAGTTTGGAGATTACGATTACGAGTTGCTGCAATTGCTGCAATTGCCTTCTTGGTTGCTCTCAATCCTACCTGTTTGATCTTTGCCAACCTGTCTCTGATCTTGCAGCACGTCGAACTCTTCGCTCTTCACCAAGGTGGGAGCTTTTAGGCAGCGTTGAGCCTTATCGATTGTTGGACCCTCCATCCGGAATGACCTTCCACTAGACTTGCGATTAATGCCTCTGTTAAACTCCCTCGCTTTTTATAAGTCCCTCAAATCACACTTTTAGCTGTGACTGGGCTGGCAGGACCTCTGAGTAGGTCTATTGCGACTTGAAAACGCGTTATAAAAGTTCTCGGAATGAATGAATCCACGGAATGAATGAATGATTTTATGTTATCTATAGACACGAGTGCATTTAATCAGGACAGCGATTTCTCTTCGTTGACTTGAAATTGCTGTATGTAATTTGATCGCGTTTATCATAATTATTATTAAAATGATCGTTTAATCATTGTCGTCATCGTCATCGGCATCATCATTATCTATGGCGCGTTCATCTTCAGAGCGCTGCTGTTCTCACAACACGTTGCGAGCCAAAGTCTCTTCTGAGCTCGTCCGCAGATCATGACGTGTTCGCAAAATCTGTTGTGCTCATGTAGGACTCCACAGAATGTCTGAGGCCAAGACTCCCTTCTATAGACTATTCACTATTGGGTCATTAAATGTGCATTAGGTTGTCATGGTGGAATCAGCTCAGTAGTTCTTATTATATGATGAACAAGTACTGTGTCCAAGTTATAATATTTTAGTCAGAACTCTGTTGGCCTAGGGCCTTTCGTCGTGTGTTTCTGCAGGTGAAAGGTCACATAGATTCAAATCCTGACAGAAATGTTGGGTCCGTCCATCTCTCTCTCTCTCTCTCTCTCTCTCTCTCTCTCTCTCTCTCTCTCTCTCTCTCTCTCTCTCTTTCTCTTTAAAATAATATATATATTTTATGTATATTGTTTTAAATTAGTGCTTTAGTGCGAAGAAATTTATTAAGCACCAAAAAGTAGTAGTTAAAAAAGGTATCAATTTTCCAGGAGGGGCAAGTGCCCCCTCTTGCCCCAATGTGCGGGCGCCCATGTTAGCAGCTGATTGACCTGGGCAGGATCTGCAGCTTTGATGCTACACTTCAGATCTGAATCACATGTAGAGCCAGTCTGCCAATAACATGACCAAGGCGATTGCTATTGCCCCGGGTTCGCTTCCCGGTCAGTCGGTTTATCAGAGATTAATTTCTCGGATCTTTACTGCGGGTGGCTCGGTCGCAATATAAACGTGGAGTACAATACAATACAATACAACACATCACAATACAACTGGGGCGCGGTGGTGTAGGGGTATGTTCGGTGCCTTGCAGCTGAAGGGTTGCGGGTTCAAATCCACCTCAAAGTCGCCGCGTAGGGACCCTGGGCAAGTCCTTCACTCGCAATTGCTCATGCGCTTCGGCGTGAAACTCCGATTCAGCGTTCGCGCAGTAGTCGGGAGCGCCTCTGAATGGGAAATCTGGTAGGGGCGCTATAACAAGTGTTCAAATACAAAACAATACAATACAATATTACGCTAATTCCGATGAAAATGCCCAGCTGTATTTTTAAATGCTGTTCGCTGAAACTAGGAATACCAAGCTCGCCCATCCGATATGTACATGTAGGCCTAGGTCTATGCCGCTATTAGGCCCAATCACTGTAAAACATTTAACCACGTGCCGCTTAGATTAATAACTTTCAAGTTAAATTTTGTGCTATAATAATAGAGAACCTGGTGTAAGCTTAGCTATATTTCAAGATATGTTAACACTTGAAATCGATATCATAGTGCAAAGTGCAAGGTGAACGTTATGAACTTCTGAAAGAACATTAAAATAAATTTCACAAAATGCCATTGCCATTCATAATGCCACAGGCCTGTATAAAGTTGTAAGAAACCGGTCAGAATTTTTAATTCACTTAAAAACATAATAGCATGACGATGACAAATGAATACGTGTTGGCACTTAACAGATGCGCTCTGGGATTGAATGTAGTATTATTATCCAAAAGCAGTAACACTGTGTAATCAATGGTTAATTAAAGGATTAATAAAGAAAGTTCTGAAAATGGTTCTAGTCGGACATAACCTTCGACTTCTAAAATAGATAATACAAAAAGACTGTCTACTGACGCTAATATCTATCATTTTATTCCGGCCACAAGCCCACAACTGCGGATTTCTTAGAGTCATGGAACAACTTCTACGCTCAGCATGCAACCATTTGAAGGAGAAACTGTTTCTGTTCTTCATTTCTGGTCAGATCGGCATTAAACTCCCGAAACAGCGTCACACCTCTTTCTGCCGTGTCGGTTACAACTTTCAGTGCCTTGTTATGCTTTTAGCTCTGTTTTGAATTCCGAACTGTAGCACCACTGGCCATGATCAATCTGAAGGAAGTCTACTGGCAAGTTCAATGCTATGAAGAATTGAATACTCTGCTGAGTGACAGTAGAGGTTAGATTTCTGTTTGCTGAAAGACCGCCTATCATGGTGATTTGTTTTGGTGAATTGCTGTTTCCATAAGGCCCAATCTTCATTGCATTCACCATTCCTCGTTTCACATCAGGAGTGACAGACAGATCAAACAGTGCAAGGCATATATTTCCTCATTCAGATGCCATAGGTCCTCCAATAGTTTCTGCACGGCACCATAAGATATGAGTCATATGACCTTATTTATTGCGAAGTACTCCTGCAACCTTTCCATTATTATCCGGAGCCAAAGTTGGCAACGACGCTGCAAACCATGCGTGGATGAATCCAACTGCTATGACAAAGCAGAGAAGCTGACCTATAGACCATGTTCTACTTTGGCTGCCAGCTTAAACTGGCCATCATCTGCCTGGATACGACCAAACATGAAGATTTTGAATCCGTATAACAAGTGCGCCACCCGTCTTGGTCGGTGAATTGAATTCCGCTCTGAGGGATCCCTCCCAGAAATATGAGGACGAGAATGAGCCGTTCCTGGTAATCTTCTCGTGGCTGAGTTTCCTGAAGTTGTTGTTCAAAAGTTCAAAACTTCAGCTCTTCCTCGTGACTTCAACATCATCTAACTAAACCTGTACGGAAAGCAGCATGATGAATATCAGCCCAGGACGATTGGAAACTTTTGAACATCTACATGTATATAGCTGGTCCATGAGAATGAGCTACTGTCAGTTAAAAGATACTTTCCAGGATGATCTCAAGAATATGATGCTGACAGGCAAAAGATAAGAGACGTTTTCCCAACTTCTACTCCGGAATAGCGCATGCACCTGATTTAAAACCTGTGCTCAACAATGAGATGTCGAAAGCCATGCAACAGAGGCGTGACTTGGTAACCCAATCTTCGATAGATACGCCTACTGCGTCGGCTGTTATTTCTCCTGTCCCATCTGGTAGATATGAACCGTCAAACAGTTGATCAATGCCTGCTCCATGTAACAATGCAGGCTTTAGCTCTCCCGTTCATATATGGAAGAAGCTAATATCTCTATTCTCTAACTGTAACCATGTTGAGGCACCTCTAAACATACTCAGAATCAACAGAAACTTGGTCATCATTTTTTAAATTATTTGGAACAGAATGAGAGGGTGATAGCTTCAACTTTGAAGAATGTTTTTCTCACCACTGTCCATGAACCACCCTAATATATATTATACATATATATATCCATGCATATATATAATTATATAGATATAGATAGAACCTACTGATTAGGGTGGAGCTTATTTTGAAGTTGAGAAATATGATCTTCTTACCGTCTCATGTTCTTCCTATACAAAAGCCTTTCATGCAAATATGAATGCTATTAATAAATATTTAGAGGTAGCTCAAGTTGCTCAATGATGTTAAAGTTCCTCGCACTACACAAGCTAAGGCCGTTGGCAGGCATTTGGAAAACTAATAAAAATAATGGTTTATTAGGCATATGCTCGTCATCATGCGCATTCAAGTATTCCTTCACTACTCAATCATTGCCCGACACATTTAGCCATTTTTGTTTACTTACTTATTGATTCTTATACACTTTACAGTATACATGTAAGCATTCAGATGTCAAATCGCAAGGCAACATTCGTCATTGCGGAGCAAAGAGCCTAGGCCTAAAACATTGATGGCCTTTCTCTGAATTGGGACTCAATAATTCAGCGACAGAGAGCAGAATACCGACCGAGCTCAGAGACCAAACAGTTTAAAGGCAGAATCAATGAACAATGTCAATGATTAGTAATTCTGTTTGCACATTGGGATAGCGATCTCATTCCTGATTTTACTGGAAACAGAAGGTTGACCATCGTCCGGTGCTTGTATAGATCTAGTAAAGGTGTTTATCAACTGTTAACTGTTGACAGACTTCCATCTGGAACAAGGGAAGCTCAAACTACTGCTGTCTTTGAGGCAACTGAAGACTGGGGCATAGCCATCAACACTTGAGCTATGTGTTTCGACACCACCAGCGCAAAGACTTTGGTCCAATTGCTGTTACGTTGTGTCCCACATGTTGGAGCAAAGCTTCGCAAGGAGCTTCTATCACTGACATGCAGACAACACATTTTAGAACTAGTCATCTGTAAAGTCTTCAAAGTATGCATGGGATCAACGTTTTCGCCAGAAGTCGCGCTGTTTAAGCGCTTTTAAGAATCATCATCATTATTATTTAAAAGGTAATTATCTAACAGATGGCATTTAGTAAATACCTTCGGTTTGCACAACCATAATAAAACAAGAGAAACCTTTGTGTTGCAGAACTTTTAACGGTAGTTAACGAGCCAGCTATTCATGTTAAAAACAACATGTGAGTAAACCATACTAACGAAATCCATGTATAACATAGTAAAAGTACAGTACATTTCCACTACTATCCATTACTATTTATAAGTTCAGTAGTTAATAGATGACATTCAGCAAATATCTTCTGTTTGCTTAACCATAATAGAAAAGACGAACCGTTGAGTTGCAGAACTTTATACAGCAGTTAACGAGCAAGTTATTCATGTTGAAAGCAACACGTTAATAAACCATACTAAGAAATCGACGCATAACATAACAAAAGGAGCATTTGTACAGGCAGAGTCATTTCCACTACTAGCCATGTAGACTGGATCCATCTGCATATTCATTTGCAACAGAGTGTTCTACCTTATACCAGATAGGGTCAATTTTATACTGAACAATTGCATGTCCTTTAAGAAATATGCCTTTAGAAAATATATAAGAAATTCAGTTAACGTTTATTCTTTCCCAACGTGTGGCCTAAAAAAAAGTGAACAATAATAATTATTATATTCGAGAGATGAGATTTAAAAACGACGTAGAGTAAGATGTCAGCGTTATTCACAATTTATGTGAGTGTCTTTGTTTCTGTTTCGTGTGTTGAGCTTAGAATTGGCCAAGGCCAACGAAAGCTGCGATGAAGGCGAGGAATAGCTGGAGAAGGACGACACTTTCTCTGCCGCTGCCGATGCTGGGCTTCGGCTTGTCATTCTCAGCTGTGCCTAAGTGAGAAAAAGTAAAAAAACAAGAGATAATTATCATTAGGAATACTCCGCAGGGACAATAAAGTATATAAACATTGTATTGTGACCACTCACGGAGAGTTTTCACTCAGGCATTAGGTGGGACCTGTTATATGCTCTATAGGCCTACCGGTCCAATACGAGATTACGAGTTCCATACAGACTCCATGTGAGCGATAATTTTATCCATCGTCAATTATCTGGGATATCGCAACCACAGTCAATATTCCGCTCTCTGATAACGGTTTCACTTTACGCAACCATCGACTGAAGATATACGCTGAGCAATAATAGTTAAATACATACAAAATGAAAATCTTACATCCTGTATTTTGGAGACGTGACAATTGAATGCAGAACTCCTTAAAGACTAGGTATTGAGTCGATGTTACCCATTATACCCACACAAAAACTTGTGGGCCGAAGCGGACAAGTCCGTTAGAGATTGGGGAAGACCACGTGGTCGACCAAGAACTACTTGGACAAGATTTATAAAGATATAAAACTTCGGCCTGAGGACGGAAAGCGTGGATTCGCATCGTGGACAAGGCTACGGTCAATTGGGTTCGCCATCAGAGAAAGAAAAATAGAAAGCGAGGGAGAGCGGGAGAGACAGATGAAGAGGGAGATAGAAACCCATTGCATCAATGTGACTGGAATTTGTGAACATCTGGACCAAACCTTTGCTTAGCTGATTATCTCTTCAATATACTTATGCTTCAGAATGGACTCGTGCTGTCAACCTAGGTGCTTAGGAAAAGAGTGGATACACAAATTCTATAAATTCAATCTTGTAAAAATAAACTAATAATATTTATTGAATATTCAATTTTATTGTTACTAGTCACGAAAAACCACTTATATTTCTGTACAGATGGTTTATGAATCCTACAATCAACATTAACATAGATGCCAAGAATACATGCACGCGTTGATCTTTAAACTTTTTTGAGAGGTAATACTTACATAAACGTTTGGACAAATACATAAAAACGTGGGACTGCCTGCTTTTCCAGAAAATAAATGAATAATAAAACGTATTCATGTTTTCGATACAAGTAGCAGTAGTAGCACTGCCCCGGTACCTACCACGTTTTCAATAACAATGAAAAATGGAACTTAGACTTATGCAGTTCTAAAAACTTGCATCGTATATGTGTTTTATCGGACTATAAATTATAGCATTTACACATTCCCCACTTTTTACAAGTGCAACAAGTTAAGGCTTAGAATTCCTTTATTAAAATGTATTATTGTATAATTCATTCTCTGGAGAAAAATGTTGCTAAGGCAATGAACTATTATTTGCAGTTGTCTTACCATCATTCCACTTCGGGGCATCTTTGTCACTCCCGCAGCCGGTCCTGGATCTGTAGCAAGAAACAGACAGACGTGTGGTCAAAGCATTACTTTACATCTCAAATCATATTGTCTAGAACTCTAGATAAATATTTATCTGTTAATATTTTGGTCATTCTGAGTACACCCTAATCACAGATTATATATCTTTTAGTAAAATTACAGCTAACTCCTGAACAGTTGCTTTGATCATTGCTCAAATAAAGTGAAAAAGTTTCTAACAATGACATAGGCTGAGGAGTCAGAACATACTGAAATTATGTTGTCAAAAGGTGTCTTCATTCACACGAGTCAATTATATACTTTGCGTGTACAGTAGTCCTAAGTATTTGAGAAAAAGTAAAATAAGACTATGAGAAAATAAATATAGTTTTCCTACCTATGTTCTCCGCTTGGTCTACATCAATTGCACCAGCAGCGTCTCCATGTTCTTCTCCTGTGTGACAATAAAAACCACACCATAATGCATCTAGTATAGTAACTGTTAATAATAATAATACTCAACACTTTTTCATCTGAACAGCGCTCGTGAATAAGTTAATGTTCTGCGCTTAGCTTTAGAGTAGCGCCTTAGAAATTTGGCTGAATACGATGCATATACATGTGCAGCTTTCTCTTAATTGTCATACAGCTTATGATATAATATATGGCGAAAGGTTTAATTAACACAAGTCTATGCCAGCGCATAAACTCTGAATCTGTCTGCCTGTTATTTCTAGACAACACAAGCCCTTTCGTTCCTGCATATAATCGTAATCGTAAACTCCAAGCCTTCTAAAGCGCCACTTGAAAGTATAGCGCGAAAGGTTCAGTTATTCACGAGCGCTGCGTCGTGTTAGAGGGTTGTCTAAAAGGGTAGTCCAACGGTGGTCTGAGTCCGGTTGCCATAGGATCAGAGGGGCAGAGCTGAATGTGAAGGTGGGTGTCGTTTGGGTCGAGAATTGGAAGATGACGGATCAGATGAGTCTGGGTATGAATTCTTTAAGAGATGAGACTTCAGTTCTGAGTGGAAAGCCCGATGGGTGATGGATAGAGGAGCCTGAGGCAGATGATGCTGGAGGAACCTGAAAAGTGTGGAATTCAGGAGGCAGATCGTTCCAGCAACGTGGTGCAGTGTTGCGCATGGTTTGGTTGGTGAATTAAGTAGTTAATATAATAATATATGCAGAATATCGGTGGAAGGGTGCTGAGTTTTTAACAGAATTAGAAAGTTTCATGAATCGTGTGAACTAGAGATGGAAGTTTCGTTAGTTCAGTAAGGTCTCCAAGATATACATGTATCTAAGAGCGTGGACAAATTGAGGATAGAACCAGATACCACACACCAGTGCGAAAGACGAATCCAGAGTGAAACGGTCCACTTTATTAATTAAGTGGTGTAGCATTCAGTCTTAGCTAATACCTTCTAAAACGCTGCTGACATAATGTAAAACTTTTTAATCTATCAGAAAGACTGAGAGGTAGTGTGAGAAGAAGAAACCGAGGAAGAGCAGACAGACACAGAGAGGTAACAAGGTACGTCAGAAGGCAGGAAAGAACTTTGGCAGTAGGGGAAGAAAGGGAACAAAGGGAGGGAAAGTGAAACTTATTGTATTGTATTGTATTGTATTTGAACACTTGTTATAGCGCCCCTACCAGATTTCCCATTCAGAACTACTGCTGTAGTCGGAGTTTGAAGCGCACGAGCAATTGGAAGGATTGCCCAGGGTCTCTCGGCAGAGGTGGATTCGAACCCGCAACCCTCCAGCTGCAAGGCACCGAATATACCCCAAACCAGGTCAGCATATTGTGTTGTGTTGTGTGTTGTATTGTAATCCACGTTTATATTGCGACTGAGCCAGCAGTAAAGATCCGAGAAATTAATGATAAACCGACCGACCGGGAAGCTTATATGAAAGAGTGGAAATTTTCTCCAGAATGGGAATATATACCAACTCAGGTCGCAATAAAATAGACTAATAGCAGAATATCTGAGCAGAGGAGACCAGTATTTTACTAATATACAAAACCCGAAGTGCATTTCGTTATGTTCTGACGATTCACAGCCTGTATAATTGTATCGGTCTCTCGATGATTGAAACCAGTCGAACGGTTAGCACAGGTAAGATGCTGGAAGAAGATTCTACTCGTAGTCGGATCTTTTGTCGATGACAGCCCACATTGCAAATCATTTCAACAGTTAGCTATAGCTAGTTATAACACCCCAATTGCATTTCATATCATTTGTTTAAAAAACTAACCTGTTTCTCCGACTTTAATCTGGCAGAATCGATGAATGTCTGGAATGTTTGTTGCTGTTGTTTCCTGTGGTTTGTCCTCTATCCTGAACTTTACTGAGCAAGTAACATAGTAGAGTTCGTGGGGATCATCTGTCAGCGGCAAAGTCATAAAACTAGACACACTGTGACTCGGAATAGTGGTAGCATTAGCTTCCACTTTTCCCATCGGGTTGTACCAATCTATCACAGGAGGCCAGTTTCCACTGAAGCCAATACTGCAGCTCGCATTCACAAAACCAGTCTTTGTTTCCCATGAACAACTAGGTTTCGAATCTGATAACAAGAAATAAAAATATTGTTATAAAGTATTTAAAAACAACATAGTTTAGAAAGCAATGCACGTTAATTGCTTGTAAAACTGGCTTCCACCTTTCCCATTGGGTTGTACCAATCTATCACAGGACTGACAGGAGGCCAGTTTCCACTTAAGCCAATACGGCAGCTCGCATTCGCATAACCATTCTCTGTTTCCCATGAACAACTAGGTTGCGAATCTGAATACAAGAAATAAAAATATCGTGAATAAGTATTTTAAAACAAAATAGCCTAGTTTAGGTAGCACCGCGTGATCAGGGCCTCGGACTTAAAATATTTTAAATGGAAACTGTGAATGTTGTATAATATTCATACTAGCGAAAGTTAAACATTGTGAAACGTTTGATCAAATTCTTGGTTGTAAACAATGTGCAGGTCTTATGAGTTTAAATCTGTGGCAATCTACATTACGTTTCTCAATAGGCCTGTATACAACACAGAAGTGAAAGCTTACCTGATACTATAACCTCTGCAGTATGAGTAGCGCCGAATGAATCACACCCATATCTACCAGAAGTGCTTTCCGAAGCAGTGAATAACAGGTCAGAACGTATTGGATCGGATTCATTGGTCGGAAACCATTCATTTTTGGACGTCTGCCTCCTATGATATATTAGTATTTCATCGGCAGACAGTGGTGCATTACGAAACCAGTATCCAGTATCGTCTTCCCTCTTTGAGCAGTTCAACCGAACTAATTCACCTTTCACTGCAGCATAATTCAGTGGACCGGTAAGCTCTTCAAGAAACACAGATACACCAACATTGTTCAAAGCAATGCATCTGGTCTTTGATGAAGTCAGGGACCTTAAAATGGAGAATTAAATTCGTTGCGTGCCACAGCTGCAACCCAGGAACTAGTCAATATTAGCCAATACATTAAATAAATTAAGCAGATTTGGCATATGAAGCAAGTTTTCGAAGAAGTTGCACTATTGCCCTACTTTTGTTTGTTGTCCATCCATCATAAAAGCAAATATTGTACGGACACTTTGACTGCTGCTGAGCATTGCGCCCGAATTGTGTTTTGTCCCAGCCATTGAGAACGCTGTCCATCGTTCTAGGAAGGTCTAAACATTTAGGTTCAGTGCCCAATTCTGTCCTCTCTTTCATTTCGCAAATAAATGTCATTCAGAGTTAAACTAATGATTTATCTGTGGTTTGACTTATCTTTTTCTGACCTAAAGGTGTTTGATCGGACTGCTCAAGTAGATCATGATTTTGATTACGATTTCATTAGAATGGACAATCCATCAAGCCTAATGATATGATATATACGATAATGGCACCAAGACATTAGATTTGATTAGATAACCACATGATAAAACGAAAGCAGACGAAAAAAATCAATAGCCAAATTTATGATATTTGTTTTATTTATTGAACAATTTGCCCACTGTGAATGTATTGGGTCGTTTCGGAGCTTGTTTGAGATGTTGAAGTAACTTACCGTCATCTTCTGGGAGCTTACATCGCCAACGTCCAGCAGGGCTCTTGTAGTCTCTGGTGCGTACTGAAGCAATTGTCGAAGTATCATTGCCTGTCATTATAACAACACACCTTTTCAATTTCCAAGTTTCCTTACCTCTTTAGATGTGCATATTTTGTAGAAATAAATTTACAGCGCGATCAAATTAGTTATAATCGGACAAAACTACATAGGGGGGACTTCTATCACGCCGACTGTTCGTTATGGGATTAATGCACATTGCACAACCACTAACGGATGTCAGCGTGATATATTCATGAACTAAATAGTTACTGCATGAGATTCAAAAACAAATATTTCTACCTAAATAAAAGTCTACTTTTATTATCGCTAAATGACTATTAACAAGGTGTTTCAGCGTTCTGACAATGTCTTAATGTTTTACCTAGGTAGTTGAAGCTTCTAATCGGTTGAGATAAATAAAAATAATTATTAACAGATTTTTTCGAGTAATAGAAGACAAATGCTTTTCATTAACTAAACTGGGATTATAAGATCAAGCGATGAAGTTTTGTCGGACGCGTTTCTATCAAAGCAGCTACTACTGATATATGTGACTATTCAAATGCTGTAGGGTTAACTATTTTAATGCCAGTTAGATGTGCCTTAATTTAACCGCACTAATCACACACAATCTGTTTTAATCGATGCGGCTCGGCTGGTTGGTGACATTCGGTATTATATCGAGTCTCTTAGCATTTGCGCTGACAGTTGACAGTGTTAAGTATCCTAGAATTAACATGCTACTGACGATGCTATAAAAGTTGCCGCAATTACATTTACGAGAAAGTGAAAACAATAATTACAAGTCAAAAGTGAAAGGAAGTGAGGTGAAAAGTGAAGTGAGTCTAAGATATCGATGTTAGTGTATATTTTTTCAGGCTTTGCGCCGTCTCATCTTATAGAGAGCTATATCTCGCGGTTATTTCCGTCCAAATTAAGATTCGCTCTTTACTGCATGCAGATAAGCTGAAAAATATTTGCGTTAGATGATTTACAGATTGCTTGCAGTGCAAAAGCCATCAAATGTGTAGTCATAACGTGTACCAAATTCAGCGCAGAATGTAGCGTTTTCCGATGTCGACCACTTAAAGTTCGGTGCCACATTTCCAGCGTAGCGAAAAGGGCAGACTATTGACGAAGACTCTGTACTCTGATTACAAGTCGGATTTGGATCTAAACATGGAATGTAACCCAATTTTAAATTGATTTCAATTTAACAAAGCATGATTTAGAGAATGGTAATGGTAGATATTGTCAGAAACGTTTCGTAATATAGTTTCTTGTTAGAATTGAAAACTTTGGAATAATGAAAATGTATATGAAATCTGTCACTACAGTAGGCCTAATAAAGACACCAAATTATGTCAATAATATTTATTAACTTAGCAAGAACATAATGAAGCCAAGCGGACAATCATCTCCCTCACTCTCTGATCTTCCCACCGAAAGTGTAAGGCATACTCAGTTTATATCTGGCTTCGCAATAGTTAATTTACAAGGTGCACGTAACTCTGTTAACGAGCTTCTTCTAAACTTTCATATCTTAAATTTCTTTGTCAAACACTACATATCAGCGTAGCGGAAGCTGTACAGAAAATTCATCACCTGACGGATCTGAACACTTTATATGCATAAAACACATTAATCTTTCAATTTCAGAAAACACCATTTAACCTTTTTCTTGTGAGGAGCAAGTTAAAACGACCACATGGTGTTAATCAAATGTCTAAAAATACACCTGGAAATGTTCTGGAAAGTATCAATCCATCAAGTTATAAAACACAACACATAAGCCATACTCATAGCATACTCATGACACATAAGCCATACACATAGCATACTAATAACACATAAGTCATACTCATAGCATACTAATAACACATAAGTATATGTATAATATGTATACAGATATGTATAATTTGTTACTATATTATGCTTCAAAAATTGCCTCTTTCTTCGAAAATTGCCTCTTTCTGCCATCTATGTTCGTTGGTGTGACGGGAAAGAATCTATTTTACGTGATTAAACGTAAATTTACTTATCGAAAAGTATTGGTAAAAGTATTGGTATCGGTATTGCAATACTTTTAAGAAATAGTATTGGTATTGCAATACTTTTATTATGAAGTATTGGTATTGGTATCGGCAATACTTTTTTCCAGTATTGTTAACAGCCCTGGGGCAGAGATAGAGAAGCAGAGAGGGACACGGACACAGACTCAGTCGACTATATAGGTATACTAACGTTATTCAACTGCTGCAGGGTCACGAGACACAGTAAAAGGATCTTTTGCTATAGCATGTCAGAAAATTAGGTAGGCCTATTCATCACACATTAACACACAGATACACACACACACACACACACACACACACACACACACACACACACACACACACATACAATACATTACACATTACACACACATACACATACGTACATATATAGTCTATTCTTTAATAAAAGATGACGGTAAGTTACTTCAACATCTCAAACAAGCTCCGAAATGACCCAAAAATCTGAAGTAGCTCTCAATGTAGCTCTAATACACAAGGCACCAACCGATGGAGCTTTAGAGCCAAGCTGTGAACATCCAGAAGACCTGACCATTGGAGTATGGCGAGATAAGCAATTCAACACACATACATACTAGAGGTCTGCGGGTAGAGCGTTTTTGCTACCCGATCCGTACCCGTAACCCATTTCCCGTACCCGTACCCGTACCCGACCCGTACTCAAAATTACTACCCGATCCGACCCGTACCCGCGGGTATACCCGTACCCGTACCCGAACCGTACCCGCCATTTATTAGTTGGCCTTCCCATTGAGTCCCAGTCTCTACCAGGTCAATAGGCTCAATAGTTGTCATGTAGTAGAAATAATAATAGGCTGATGTGGTGGTGATGATGATGCTGCTGCTGCTGCTGCTGCTGATGATGATAATGATGATGTTGATGATGATAATAATAGTACTTGCAGTAGTAGATTAGTAGTAGATTAGTAGTAGTAGTAGTAGTAGTAGTAGTAGTAGTAGTAGTAGTAGTAGTAGTAGTAGTAGTAGTAGTAGTAGTAGTAGTAGTAGTAGCAGTAGCAGTAGCAGTAGCAGTAGCAGCAGCAGCAGCAGCAGCAGCAACAGCAGCGGTAGTTGTAGTAGTAGTGGCACTATGTAACTGTAATTAGGACATCTATCAATGAATGTCAAGTTCACTAAGACGCACGGACATAGGTCAGCACGAGGGGTGTCACGACAACTCATCGAACGACATTTCGTCTACGACACTTCGTCGAGCGACATTTCGTCGAACGACATTTCGTCTACTAAGTTATTTGATGTTGTCACTTTAAAATGGAAGCTGGATTGATGAAAAAAAACTGTTTTACGAAATAGAAGTGGGATTGATGAAAACATTCCTGTGTTGAAATAGAAGCTGGATTGATGAAAATAATCTTGTCAGTAATTAAAAGCTGGATTCCTGATAATATATAGCACGCTTTAGCGAAACTATACGAAAGCGGCCTTTGTTGATTAGCCGTATTGGATACAGATACACTAGTAGACGAAATGTCGTTATACGAAATGTCGTTCGACGAGTTGTCGCGGAACCAGCACGAGGATATGGTACTTGACAGAATACCGCCAGTTATAGTAAGTCTTTGTAATCAGTAGTACACGTAACCCAAAAATTTCATATCGGTACGGGTAAAACCGGGTATACCCGTACCCGTGATGCTCCTACCCGTACCCGACCCGACCCGTGAAATGTCTACCCGACCCGTACCCGACCCGCGGGTACGGATCGGGTACGGGTAAACCTGCGGGTACGGGTATACCCGCAGTCCCCAATACATACATACACACAAACACACACACACACATATATATATATATATATATACACTGTGTCCACGATAAAGTAGATCACTAGACTTTGTGAAATATCTTGGTCATTTGTAACACTATAGGTACTAAATTTGGTACACATGAACTTCAGTCTATTCTATCTATAACCCTGCAAATTTTATTACAATTGATGCAACGGTTACGAGGTTACACCCTTATGAAATTGGGTGGTTCAGGAACCAAGTTACCAACACGTAAAACGCATAGAATGACGTCATTTTTCTGGCTACCGCAGGTGCTGAGACTGTTGTTTATAAGCGTCATTTTCGGAAACAGTTACGCTACGATACCTGTTTTACGTAACAGTATACACTGTTGTTTGTAAAGAAATGGTTTTAGCGCAGAGAACAAGATTTTAATCAAGGAGTTGAGAGAGACGAAGGGCCATGGCGCAAGGAGACTCATTACAGAATTTCCAATGAAAAATTGGTCCCTAGCTGGTGTCAGCAAGCCGCTAAAAAAGATTGCCACAACCGGATCAGTTGCAAGGAAATCATGCTATCGGACGTTACGAACGCAAACAAATATCAATGCTGTCGAAGAACTGGTGCTGAGTCAGGATGATCAGCCGCGCACGCATCTGTCGCTGCGTTTTACGTGTTGGTAACTTGGTTCCTGAACCACCCAATTTCATAAGGGCGTATCCTCGTAACCGTTGCATCAATTATAATAAAATTTGCAGGGTATAGATAGAATAGACTGAAGTTCATGTGTACCAAATTTAGTACCTATAATACTACAAATAACCAAGATATTTTAGAAAGTCTAGTGATCTACTTTATCGTGGACACAGTGTATATATATATATGTGTGTGTGTGTGTGTGTGTGTGTGTGTGTGTGTGTGTGTGTGTGTGTGTGTGTGTGTGTGTGTGTGTGTGTGTGTGTGTGTGTGTGTGTGTGTGTGTGTGTGTGTGTGTGTGTGTGTGTGTGTGTGTGTGTGTGTGTGTGTGTGTGTGTGTGTGTGTGTGTGTGTGTGTGTGCACGTGTGAGACCTCCGTACCCATGACTTTTGCCCGCCCAAGAGTCGCAAAGCCATGACCACACGCAAACCCATGACGTCATGGGTTTGTTTTATTGTCGAAATCGACTCCAGGACGGTCGATTTACTATAGAATAGTTAAATTGTTATACTGTCATTGGTTTCCAAACTGCCATGAAATTCCCGCATTGGGCGCATCTCACACACACCAAAATCTGTCAAAATTTTGATTTGCGATTTTCTCGAGTTTTTGAAAAGTCGCGGGTTTGTGTTTTATGGACGGGGTCACGTGTCTATGGTCACGTGATAGACACGTGATAGCCAAGCGACAGCAAGCAGATCAAGATGGCGTTTAACCGTCGAAATTGCGCTAATTCCAAACTTCTAGCCATTAACGACAAATATAAAGTATGTATTATATTTTATTGGTACATTATTTAAATTTAGATTATCTAGTAGATTATATAAAGTTAGCAGATATTTAAATTTCAGCTTAATTTATGCAATTCGTGTGTGTTTGTGTAGGCCTATACATACGAATGTGTATGTAACACACACCCGAACCCATGACTTTGCACGTATTGGAGTCACAAAGCCATGACCACACGCAAACCAGAGACAGAAATAAAGTAAATAATGCCGGGAAAAAACGCTTGTGAACTACCTATGGATTGAAGGTCAGAAGGACGCGAGTTCGCTACCTGCTAGGCGCTGGCCCATGAGGTTGAATAAGCCTTTATACTCCCTAGGGGCTATTGTAAAATGAGCAGGACAGATCGACGCCTTGCAGGGGGTCATACAGTTAAATTAAAACCTGCTAGCCCACAGGGTTGACACAGTCTTCTACTCCCATGGAGCGATTGTAAAATGAGCAGGACAGATCGGCGCCTTGCAGGCGGCCATACAGTTAAATTTGACCACTGTGAAGATTATATGAGTCAATGATAATTAGTTGGGTATAGAAAACCTCAAACTTTTTGCAATATGAACCTGTTATTTGTATTATTAATTAAGTATTATTATTTTTATATGTTTCATGGTTTATTTGTGACTCTGGATATCTCTGAATATGGGGTTTCCTCAAACTAAATAGCTATTATATACGTACTTTGAATTAAGGGAATTGACAGAGTTTTGCCCTCTATTTTCAGTGTGACAAGGCAAAACGAAATGCGCGTATCCATCCAGAAGATGAGGCACGGCATTTCTTAGACAATGACAAGCCTGGTTTCGAATGTCGTTTCATAAACGAATACATTGGTAAGTGTACTGTATACGGATGATGGAAGTAAAAATTTCTGTTTTTAAAGTGGACTTTTTATTCCTTAAAATGGTTTGAATCCCATTGACAATATTAAACATACCTGCAGATACTATATGCGAAAACGCATTAGGCATTGCAACTTGCACTAATTTGAAGGCATTGTTTGTCTAGTTGAACAGTTAACTGGAGACAAGTTGTCCCATTTCGTCTATAGATGGTTTAAAGGTTTCCTGACAATACTTCAAAGAAATTATGCATGTACTGAAAACTGTTAAAAGTTTTGAGGAATGTGTATGAACAGAGGAAGTTTTAAACTAGTTATATTGTACTAGTGCTATTAAGGAATGGAAATTGTAATAAGAGAGGTAATATTTGTTCTGAGTAAATGTTTTGTTAAAAGATTGTAAATTTGTTTATTTGTCAATCGTGGTGGCAGAAGCTTAAAGTTTTAGTGAATAAGAGGTTGGCAAGTTCAAGGGGAGCATAGCCAATGTCTTAGGATTGAGGGCGACATAGTTGAAACAGTAGGTGTACTAATGTGTTATCATCTTGCCAGAATTTAAAAAGCAGCTTCCTACCTCTGTTCCTTTAAATTGACAATAATTTGCTTAGTAGATGTTTTTATACAGCATTGGATATATAGAAAATTCCGGTCACCTTTTTTGGGAAGGGCGAACGGGTCGGGTCTGGGACACAGGTTGCACTGGGATGTGTGGAGCCCTGGGCATTGTCTACGGTATGACTGAGTGAAATACGACGATAAGCGCTATAAAATCATTGAAACTTTAAACTGGTTACACCAGCAGAGAATAACAAACTTTTTTTTAGAATAGCAAAGCAAGGAAAAACATAATTCATTTAAACACTATAAAAGCACTGAAACTTAAAACAGGTTACACCAGCAGAGTAATGTCACACGTTTTTAAGAATAGCACGAAAGAGAAAAACATAGTTCATATAAAACCTATAAAAGCACTGAAACTTTAAACTGGTTACACCAGCAGAGGAATTGTTAAACGTTTTTAGAATAGAACGGTAAATAAAAACAGGGTTTATGTAAACACTATAAAAGTTGGCCTACGGAAACTTTGAACAGCAGAGAAATATTATTGTTAAACGTTTTAAGAATAGCACAGTAACGAAAAGCGTAGTTTATATAAACACTATAAAAGCACTGAAACTTTAAGCATGTTGCACCAGCAGAGGAATTCTTAAACGTCTTTAGAACAGAACGGTAAAGAAAAACATAGTTTATCGAAGTCGAGGTTAAACATGCGCAGGAATGTTACTTGACTGTGAAGAGCAATTCTAATTTGTCTTGAATCGTCGAACGTCTGCGCTGTACTTTCGACTCTCTCGCTGTCACTGCCCCAACCTGTAAAATAGTTTGAATCATTGTTAAACCTGTACAAAACAGAAATTTCACAGAAATCGATGCAGTTGAATTATATTTATCATTGAACTGTTATTGTTTCGTTTGCAAATTCTGACGGAAATGATTGAAATATAATTTAATTTGTCGTCTCTATCCTGACTGTAGCCAAACTACCTATAAAGGTTGTTAATATAAAGGCACATAATAAAATATTGCCCTTAGAAAGCACAGATGTTTGGTATTGTGCCGAACTTTGGCAAAGATTAGCGCCAATTTCTATTCTATACGGCTTGAATTCCTTTGAGCGGCAATCATTGATCGACTCTGTGTCGATTATTCACGTGCCCAAGCCTGCAGTTCTGATTGGCTAGCCCAGCGCGGCAACCTAGGTGGGAACCGGTAGCCTATATATGAGGAAGCGTCGACAGCATACAGTTAGAGATTCTGAGTGGCCGAGTGGGTTCGTAGCCCGCTATATCGGTCGGCGGCACGGGTTCGCTTCCCGGTCGGTCGGTTTAGCAGAGATTAATTTCTCGGATCTTTACTGCGGGTGGCTCGGTCGCAATATAAACGTGGAGTACGAGGTTGCTTTCTGCCTCCGACACTGATCATCTTCGATGTGAAAAAGTGTCGTTAAGCCGAAATACAGCAGCATACAGTCAGAGAGTGACGCCTATCATCTTCGATATGACGGCGTCGTTAAATAAACGTTATAACCGTCAAACAGTCAGTCTGGCGGCCCTTGCGCCATTAAGCAAGGGAACAGAAGAAGATGAAGAAGAAGACCAAGAAGAAGACAAAGAAGACAAAGACGAAGAGCAGAAGATCATCAATAAGAACTCTTTATTGTAAATAAAGCACAGAACAATCGCAATGCAAAATGTTGCAAACAATGACTTTAATGTAAATATTATTATTAATATCTTAGGCATATTTAGCATATTATTTACTAAAATGACATAGGCAGCAGTCGAATACGACCATTTATGTTGCCTACCATGTATAAGTGTATAATGAACCTTGTAATGACGCCAATCATCGTCGATATGACGGCGTCGTTAAATAAACGATAGTAAGTGAAGCATACAGTCAGTCAACTCCGCCACTGTTTGCACTCTGACCGTGCCATTCCAAAGCCTGGATAAAGGAGGAGGGCGACGCTAATGATCTTTGTTATCACACAGTGTCGTTAAGCTGAAACTACTATACAGTCAGTCGAGACCAAGTTGAGCTGAGAGTAAGACGCCAGTTCGAGCTGTCACCAATGACGCCTGTTTCGACGCGAACGCGGTTTCGTGTGACCGTGTATTAAGCTGGAAAGAAGAGAGATAGAGTCAGAAGATGAGCAACTGTGCCGACACCTTTAGGTCTAGGGTTCGAAGCCTGGTAGTTTGCAAGTGTCTTCTTCTCCGTGCGTGACTGCCGTTTGTCCTGCTGGGGTCATATTCAGCAACTGGGTCTGTTATAAGGTTAGACGGAAGACTGTTTGATATAGCTCATGTAGATTTGTAACTCACTGCGTTAGAAAATCGCATTTGTGGTTTATTGACGAATATTAAGAAAGTTTGTTATTGTGTTGAAGAACATTAAATAAGTTGCTGGAACATTGATGAATGCTAATTAAAATTGCTATCGTATTGTTGATCAACACAATAGAGGGCGCTATATAATTTTTCACTGACAATTTGCACTATTAATTAAAATGTCTAAAATAGAACAAGAACGTTCTTTATCGCATAGTTGCTTGGAAACGCATACACTGTAGGTTAACTCAACAGATGATTAGGCGACAGGAGAAACCGGCGGCCATTTTGGATTAGTTAGTAAGTAAGATGCAGCATACTGAAACTGACGAAAGGTTTCAAACAGCAGTTGTGGGAAAGAAGAGCCCAGATGCCTCGCGGAACATTGGTCTGCCCACACTAGAGGCCACGGATAGTGTGCTCGGTCATGGTGCTGATGTTACTAGCACTTTGGAAGCACAGACTAATAGTGGCCAACGTCGTAGGGAGTTCTCGCTTGCGTAATAAAACTGTAGCGCTATTTTCTCTTGACAAAAAGAACCCAGTGGTCAAACTGATTTTAATTCATGGGTTCGAATCCTTCCTCGAAATAAGAAGCAAAACCCAATTTTCCCGCAATTGCCCCACCGATCGCCAGAGGACGGGCCGGTCGCCACAGTAGATTGCAGGGCGTTTGTATCAAACCGAAATCAAATTGTCAGATAAGAAAACAAGCGACACAATGTTCTTGCGAATGAACAGAAACTTTGAAACATCATCGAACAGTGGAACAGATGACATTAAATTTTCACTGGAGAAAGCAAGTATTGCCCCTGAAGGATTAATTATAATTATTATGTTTGGTAAAATAAGCAGAATTTTGCATACAACATGGATAGGGAACACAGTTCTCTCATTGCCCTCTGTTCTCAACATTTGGCCCGCTAAGGATGAATTTAAGACTATGAACACGAGGCCAACTGTAGGCTACTTGTCGCTTGTAGGCTAACTTTATAAATAAAATAAAAGCCAGCACTGGAAACAGTGCAGTTGAACTTAAAGAAAATCTTGCGCAAATATCTGTTAAAAAAGTTAAATCAGCTTACAGCTTGTGATAACATTTTTGCGATATATAGGCCTATATATATACTTACTAAATTCCTCTGACTCATCGCTGGCTCACATCACCAGGCTTAATCGTTGTTTGTATAGCCTAATATCTACCCTTAGGCCTACATGAAATTTAACTGGTTTATTGATGCAAACCCTAACAAGAACTTGGGTGTTGTTAGGCCGAGTCATCGATATCTTACGCTGACCAAGTGAGCGTTAATCAGGGTGGATCCTGAACAAAATTGTTAATTCAAAATTAGTTGTTTAGCAGTTTACCACTTGTCAAGCATCCCGATGAGGACCGAAGCGGCAAAGCATTGGCAAAGATACAGACTATGCCAATTATGTACGCTGACGGAGGTACCGGTCTCGGATTTGGTGTCATTTGTCCCCTTCGATGGCGCTTTCGGTGGCTGTTTCGGTGTCGGTTTCGTTGGCGCTTTCGGTGGCTCTGTCGTCACAACAGCAACACTCACGATTATCTTTACTTTATTCCTTATGTCACATAATTAGGCTATGCGGTGTTAGCAGTGCAGTAATATCATGACAACTATATTTTCATGAGTAAATGTTTAATAGTTTACCGCTTGTAATTTAAAATACGAGTTCGGTCTGGAATAAGCCACAGCTTGTTCGCTTCGTTTGCAATGTGTGTTGATAATTTAGTGTTTTGCATGTGAACTTTAACGATTTTAAAGATCAGCGAAGTAGGAAAATTAGATGTTCAATAAACGATGTAAGTATTGCCTTATATTAAAACACGTCTATTCCGTGCATGGATCAAATGAAAATTAATTTATATCATGTGTTTGTTAATATTATCATCTAACATAAATGCTGAGTGACGCAAACGTATATTTCTGCGTTTGAAACCAGTGCTTATTCCGGGTTTCAATCTGAATCACAACACTAAATTCAAACGAAGTTTAGTCATTGGTAAATAATTTATGATTTCATAATAGTGTAAAATTGATCTATACAGGTTATTCCTTTGCACGCTGTCATTCCGTTTCACGCATGCATGCAGTATGCACCAACAAAATCGAAGATTAGTTGTCAACAGGTATGGCATCATAAATGTAAGGTCGCTTAACTAAACGTCTAGATACTCAATTAACAGTGTTACCTGGTGGTCTTGGGCCTATTGTTACTGTGCAGCTGTTAGGATATTCTGGAATGTTCTTTGCCATTGTGTCTGGTGGTATGTTCTCCAACGAAAACTTTGGCGTGCACGTAAGACTGTATGGTGCTCGAGACTCAGTTTCATTAAATGGCACAGTAGCAGCACTATTGACACGGATGTATGGAGTAGTTGTCTCATTAATATATTTTGGTTCCAGTGTTACGCTTGCGTTGAGCCACTCTAACTTAGGATACCAGAATCCACTGAAGCCAATACTGCACTTCGCCTTCACAAACCCAGGCTCGTATTCCCTTGAGCACTCAGGTCGTGCATCTTAAAGAAAATAAATTAAACTAACTTATTGTAAATTTACATAATTATAAGAACACGGGTTATGAAGCAGTGACAAGTTGAGTGTATTAGAGTGGAAATAATATTTAAAATAATAAAAACTAAATGCCATAAATTAATGTCGAGACCATGCGAATATGAAACTGTGAGGACGTTTTAAGTCAAACTCGCGACTGTTAACAATTTGCATATTGTGCAGGCCTTAGAATTTTAATATTTTATTGACGTCTTGCACGGTAATCTCATATTATTCATTCATTCACTCATTCTTTCATTCATATAATAGGAAATTTGATATCGTTTCTTAACACAGAAGTTAGTGCATTAATACTAACCTAACGCAATGACCTGTGCACTGTCACCATATTCCTTATCATTACGAACAGCAGTTTGTAGGCATGAAAATAATCCAGAATTACTTTCCGACGCTTTGAATAACAGGTTTATATATCCTTCTGAGGAATCATCGACTGAAAATCGGTCCTTGAAAGGTTCGTCCACTTCATTACCAAAATATAACGCTAGTGGGTTGTTTTTCTGGTCAGTTGTTATGTTTAAAAACCATTTTATTCTATCTTTCTCTGGAGATGAACAGTTCAACTGAACCTGAGCACCTTTTTCTGCAGCAATATTCAGTGGTGACGTAGTTTCGTTAAGACTGTAACCTAAATAAACAAAGTTTTAATTTATTATCCCTTATTTTAAATTCATTCTAGTTGCTTAACTACCGGTACATTTTCTAATAACAAGGATGTAACTTACGTCAAGTTCCAACTAACACCGATTATTCTGTTCGATGTTGACATTTAATAGTCATTGATTTAGGCATAACTGTAGAAATAAAGTGTCTTGTAATCAGTAATTTCTATTCAAAGAGCTCTATCAGTTAAATGAAATACATTGATTATTAATCAATATTGCCTTTCTAGCAATCATGCAGCAATGTTCTTCGCTGTAGAAAAGTCTCCGGTTCTCTGTACGTTGTGAACTTATGTCAGAATTTTACGACACCTAAGGAGGAGCTCGCGGTACAAAATAGAATTGCTAAAAAATAAAGTAGCTGCTAACGAATAAGCCATTATAGATGAGAAAGAACGCAAATAAAATATACGCATGATTATTGATTAGGTCAGGTTCAAAATTCAATACGTCTTTGATAAAACATCAAGCTAACAGTTTACACCCTGCAATTTATGGGTTTAACAAATTAACCAATGTTCCATGAATCAATAGTCTATAATTATACTCCCTATTATGGTGCATCATGTGCCCCAAAATATTTCAAAAGCTTCTGTCCCTATTTAATTTATTTTCCTATTACTGAAATGGTATGTTTGCCAAAATTTGACAATATTCTGACATACTCTAGGTATCCCACCAAGCAATTGAAGTTTTACAATAGAGACCCATTACGAGAAATCACACAAGTTACACATAATTATTATGCCGCAATAATACTTTAAAGAATGTTCCCATAGTTCTTATAATTGACAGTTCTGCATTAGTCAATGGCCATCTCCAGAAGCATTGCAATGATTTTAAAAAGTGAAATTTTTATTACTTTCATACAGTGTGATTCTCGTTAATGATAACGATAACGAAAATGTTCGTTAACGAAAATAAAATGATTTCATTAACGATAACTATAACTAGGCCTATAACTAAAAAATATCATTAACTATAACTATAACTATAACGAAAATAACACTAACGAAAATTCATCTTTATTTTCGTTAATGCAAAAAATAGAAATAGGAAGTGCAATATGGACGATTCGACATAAATGAGAACGAAAAATGCGATATTTTTATTATGCAATTTGTCAGTTACTTTGGAAACTCGTGTATTCATGAAGCTGAATGCACCCATGCATCAAAGGCTTTCAAAGCTCTGAGCAAATTGTGAAACCGCGTGTTAATACTGACAATTTTGCTTATAGCCTTAATTATTGTAACTAAGTAGTAACTAAAATTAACTAAAATAAATGTCCATTAACTATAACTATAACTATAACTAAAAAATAATACTAACTATAACTATAACTATAACTAAAATAAAAAACCATTAACTATAACTATAACTATAACTAAAATAAAATCTGTAAGGAGAATCACACTGCTTTCATATTGTAAAAACACATTCATGTTGCAAAGTCGTTACATGTCATGCGTATAATGAATAGCGTCGCTCGTAAGTTGTCATGCGTTTGCGTTTGCATACATATAAACACACATCAAATAAAAAGACATGCAAACACATACATAATTAGATACAAACATACATATATACATAGACAGATACATACATACAGACATACATATACAGATACACACATATAAACATATATATAGGCCTAATCTTTAATGCTGACAGAAAATCCGAGCTGAGATTCAATCCTCTTTCAGCACAGTCATTGAATAACATTGAGTGCTTCAATGTTTGTCATAGCGGCTTGGTAGTCGTTGCGATTCGACCAGTCGGTTCCTCATCTTCATTGAGGAACCGAGTATCAACTTGTAATATTTCAAACATATACAACGAGTCAGTCCCTACAAGATCGGTAAGAGTTGTTATAAACTTAATTGTGATCTCATTTGGAAATTTAGGTTTTCCAAAGCACGTGCTAAGAACCTGCTTGCGCTTAAGCAAACAGCAAGCTGGGAATTACCGCAGGACATATTTGGCTCGGGCTTTGAAAAACCTAAATTTCCAGATGAGATCACAATTATAACAACTCTTGCCGATCTTATAGGTATATGTATATCTCGCTAATTCTATATTGATTTAATAAAAACATTTATGTACAGTTGTACACCACTACTAGACCTATAATCGCATTGCGGCGTTAGGTTATAAAATTCGACAGTGACGAGTTACAGTGTACAACTTTTCCATTTATCACTAGGGCCTAAATGCTGGTTTTGCTATCGATTAAATCCACATAGAACGCCTAAATGAGCGAAAGCACTATGTGTAATCCAAGAGTATTAAAACTTTCTCAAAGAATAAAATCACAATAGGCTATTTCAAAATATCACAAATGCCATATAAACCATGGAATACTAGGTCACTCAGCTGTGTCACCTACCAATGAGACAGAAAATTAAGATTATCCATGGCAGCAATTGTTGACTCCAAGTGATAGGAGACATTGCTGATTCGCCAAATGGAAATTTCAGGGCGGTCTTTGAAACAATCGGGTTGCGGTTGCGCCAATAACGAATTTCTGCAATGATCAAAATTTGGTATTTCTGAAGAAAAAACCATACGGTATGCGTTTACCCGTGCAGTAAACACAATATTGAAACATCATCACACGAGAGACAATAAGGCTACGCAGCTGGGACGGAAAGAACCGCGGTGAGAAAGATTTCGTTGTTGCTCTGTATCTGACAGAGTCTCAGTCAGCTGGCTGTCCAGAACAGCCGCATAAAGCTATCAATGACGGGCAAACCAAAAATGTTGGTCTACGGCTTAGGACTTGATTTGGAAATCCTTGATTTGGAGATCTTTGGCGCGTTTGAGACATGGCATCAAACTGCTTCGGGCTCGTACCACGAAGGTCATTGCCAACGGAGTAGGCCTATCTTGAAATAATTATGTCCTATATACAATAGCAAGCACCTTCTGACAGGGAACCACAATGCCCACATGGACCAGGCTTGTGTTCCCTTGAGCCCTCAGGTCGTGCATCTTAAAGACAATAAATTAAAGTACCGTACTGTAAATTATTGTTAAGCATTGTAAATACATGGACGATCCTGGACGCTCTGATGCTGAACGCGTGAGACGGCCTATCATCAGCCTTCGAATGAAGCAACACGTCAGTGTACCTAGATGTAGGCCTAACCCATGTGCCAATCACGATTTGATCAACGCAAAAGATAACTGTAGCTCAATTGCAGTAGACCGGAGCCTTCACTTTAAACCACGGTCTGTTGTCTCGGGCGGTTTGCCAAAATGAGAGAAATTTTCTGTGTTGAAGATTTACCGATTAGCCTACATGACATTGTTATCATGGGCAATCAAAGCATAATGCCAGAGAATGCCCGATATACTGCCAAATTTTTTTGTCGTGCACGACCTTTTTCCATCGTCACCCTTATATAAATCAGATATGAATGTTTCGATCGTTTATATAGAACAGTACACGGTCCGTGCCAAAGTTAAATCAATTTAATTTAGGAAGTTGGCTACTACACAATTACGGTTTCTCCCGTTCAAAGATTGATCTTTTGTCCGCTTATTATTAATTATCGACAACCATGACTCACTCGATGATGCTGCTGCAACGAGTAGAATTAAAATGCATAAGCAGTGCACAGGTTTTACATGCTTTATATGCAGTCGAGTGAAAACAGTGTACAACTGTACATAATAAAATGTATCAATAAGAAGCTGATTAAAAACCAAGATGGAACACTGCACGTATCTTGAATGTCGCCAAATTTGGTGCAGTAGGCCTACAGCTTTAGTGTATACATAAGTATGCTTCTGATTGACATGTATGTCAACTGTGCAAGGCCTCGTGAACGCCATAATTTTTCAGCAGTCAGACCTAGAAGTTACGGCAAAACTGGGAACGGCGGTCCCAAATTATGAAATGAAAGAAGTCTACAAAGTTATTTGATATTGTCACTTTAAAATGGAAGCTAGATTGATGAAAAAACTTTCCCTAAATGGAATTGGGATTGATGAAAACATTCCTGTGTTGAAATAGAAGCTGGATTGATCGAAATAATTTTTTTCGTATATAGGCCTAGAAGCTGGATACCAAGCTGGTTGCATGGATGAAACTAAGTTTCCATTCAACAGAAGCTGGATGAAAATAATGTTTTAAGTAATTAGAAGCTGGATTCCTGAGAACATATAGCACGTTTTAGCGAAATTATAAGAAAGCGGCATCTATTGATTTCTTGGTAAAGTCGTAGTTTACGTTGCTAAATTATTTGATGTTGTCACTGTAAAATGGAAGCTGGATTGATGAAAGAAATTGTTTCCATAAATGGAAGTGGGATTGATGAAAACGTTCCTGTGTTCAGAATTGAAGTTGGATCGATCGAAATAATTTTTCCCGTAAATAGAAGCTGGATGGATGAAATTAAGTTTTGGATTCAATAGAAACTGGATTGATGAAAATAATTGTTTCCGTAATTAGAAGCTGGATCCATGAGAATATATCTTTGCTTAAATAAAAGTTTCATTGATGAAAAATATTTCTTTCATGAAATAGAAGTTGGATTGATAAAAGTAATTTTTTCAAATGAAATAGAAGTTGGATTGATGAAAAAATGTCTTAATGAAATGGAAGGTGGATTGATGATAGTTAACATGCACATAGGTAGAATTCTTACTTACCAACGTCAAGTACGGCATTGAAGACATTAGAATAATTTAGCAACGTAAACAACGACTTTACCGATTTCTTTTAGTTCATAATTTGGGACCGCCGTCATTTCATTATTTGTGACCGCCGTTCCCAGTTTTGCCGAAGTTACGACTTACGATAGCCAAGTTTTCGCGGGTTGCGTGGCGGCATTTTCCGCCGCAGAAGCACCACGCATAAATAATGTACAAGTAGGCTAATTGTCGACTAGTGTTTTAACACGATCTTTGCTATCGAATTAAACCTAGCCTGAAACGTTTAATAATTTACCAACCTAAAGAACTGGATTGAAAGCATGGTCTGAATTTACCAACTTAAAATACGGGATTACCCATTATGGTATTAGCCTATAGACTATTTCACTCATCAAACTCTCAAAATCATATAGGCCTAACAACAAGAGACGCATTTGCAAATTTGTGCCAGATACTTAGGCTATGTAAAGTTTATGATCAGACTAGAGTCACTAGACAGAACATTTGCTAATAGGCTATAGGCCTACAGCTCGGTTGTGTAATACTCCAACTGCCACATTATCGTTGCGCTAAAAAAATCACTTAGCTGTGCGCACGCTTGATCGATCTGCGTAATACGTCACGACAATGTGCATAAACATGGCGAAAACGATAATTTCGCATCGAGTTTGTGCAGATTTTCAAATATTTATAAAAAATCGCAGGATCGTTAGCTAGAATTGGGAATAGGCGCGTTTGAATACTTATGGTCTTAGGTATCACCAGGTAAAATTTTGTAACATTTGGCCCCGGCCCCCAAATCAACAAGTCTACCCTAATTTGTTGTCATTAAGTTATAGAAAACAGCATTGACTGTTTGATATAATAATTATGCACATCATATTAAGGGCCTTTGATATGAAGATAATAAGGTACTGTAGGCCCTACCTTCGATAAACAACCAGATTCAAGCTCATTAGCAGCGACTAAATGTTGACGTCGACAAAATAAAGATGAACTACAGTGTAGATATGACGTAGAATAATGGGTAATATTAAATTTTATATTATGCACATAATATTATTATAAACAAAGACCTTACATATAAATGGCATTTATATGTACGGTCTTTGATTATAAATCATTTCCCTTATATTACGTCATCGTCTGCCTCTAAAGGATCAAATGGAAAAAACGAATGTAGGCTATAAGTAAGTAAGTAGCGTATCCTTCTAGAGACCTGCACTCTGCATCATAATTAGGCCTATATCCAAGAGCTGAGCGAGGAATTTTAAGCCTGTCTTGCATATTAGTAGGCCTTAGCGTATTGTTAGCTGAACTTGAGAGAATTTTTATTTTTTGGCAAAATTATGGAAGTGATTAATATTGCAAACTTTCTTGTATTTAGACTCTGTGGTAATGTAATGTAATGTAACAAAACATTTATAAAGCGCCTCTCAGAAGCGCTCAACACGTGGCCATCAAACAGCTGAAAAAGTGCGTCTTTAAGAGTTTAGAGAAAATCATATAGCCGCGTGCAGCACGCACAGACGGCGGAAGAACGTTCCAGATTCGTGGCGCCGCAATCGAGAAGTCCCGACGAGCACGGGTGGTGGTTCGAAACGAAGGTAGGCTACCATCAAGTCATTTCGCGAGGCAGACCGGAGAGCCCGCCGACCAGTTTGAGTGCCAACTGGAAGGCACAGTTCAGCAATGTAGTCCGGAGCAGTACCAGTCGTAGCCTTCCAAACCAGCGTAGTAATTTTGAATTGCACGCGATCAGCAACTGGAAGCCAGTGGAGCTCAGGTCGCATGTAGTCGGATATGTGTGAATATTTCGGTAGATCAGCCAGAAGTCTGGCTGCTGCATTCTGAACGAGCTGAAATTGATGAAGACGGAAATCAGGGAGGCCCAGGATAACCCCATTACAGTAGTCTAGACGTGTGAGGACGAAGGAGTGTATTAGCACAGCCGCAGCAATTAGCGACAGCGTTCTCCGTAAAAACCGGATCTGCCTGATCTCATAATAGCTAATCCTGGAGATATGTGACACATAATCAGCCATCGTAAGCCCACCATCAAGAAGCACCCCAAGGTCCCTCACCACATCACAGGACTGTCCAATGAGTGATGCCGATGCAAGAGCATTTGATCGATCCTACAACGTGCACGCACGTGTTGTACCGAACCATATAAACTGTGACTTGCTCGGGTTGAGTATAAGACGATTGGCAGACATCCAGTCATGCACCATCGCAAGTGCACAATGCATTTGTTGCGCACACACCACCGAGTCCTCAGGTCGACAGGACAAATACAGTTGAAGGTCACGCTCACATAACCGTGTTATCCCTAGATTTGATTCCCTTACCAGGCGCGGCTTCATAGCTAGGATGTTGTACAGTTAGACATCGGTTTTCTAGTTGACTTAATTTTCTTCTAATTATCGTTTTCTTTATACATAAATTATTTCTGACTTTGTATGTAAAGCGCTGAGCGTTTGCTTGCGTTTAATAAAGAACATTCTTACTTACTTACTTACTTACTTACTTACTTTACAGTAGTAGTAGCTTATCACCGTCATTATGCTTGTTGCATGCAAGTATAATAAATAGGCTAATGATTTGTTAATTTGTAATTGTTATTTAGTCCTAGGAGCCAAACATAGACTCATGGTCAACTCGACACAATCTAAACCATAATAAGTAACTGCAGCTTGTCGAACTGTTTGCTCAACGTTTCTCAACGACGAATTCATTAGTGCTGAAATACAGAAACACGGCCTTATTTTGACAAGACTCAACTACTGCGAATCTATTCCATTGTTTCTGACTGCAAACTGCTTCCTCTATCTCGATTCTTTCATCATGCACCTATCTCCATTCATGTATCTTGCTTCATGACATACATGTATGCATGGTCTCTTGCCAATAACACATCGCACCTGCACTTCGTTGACTACACGTACTACCTGCAATTGATCGTATCCGCTTAAAGCTTACATTCATCACTTACGTGTCACACGCCATCCCAACTCTCATACCTGGTAATAATTAGTTGGCTAGTTTATTAGTGGGATCATATTCTGTCTCGAGCCAGCGAAGATCAATATCTTTCAAATTCATCCTTTGGTTGAATGCCTATTGCCGCACTAGTTTGGAACACTGCTCCGAAGAAAACATTTGCATATTCACGAAGCCTTTTTTTATAAAGTTCATTCAAGTAACAATCGTTTACACGCGATCTATTTAACCCGTTGAAATGTTGGCTAAGACCATTCGTTACAGTAGCAAGTCTACGATTGATTTCTTATAAAGTGTTAGGCTTAAGCAGCGGCTGCATGCACTCGGTTGTGACTGTTTGCCTACATTAATTGTCGATAGATTTGATCAAAACCTTGCGTTGGCGAATGTGTTATCGGTATTTAGCTGATACGTGCCACGACTTAGCTTCGCTTGCGACCTTTTAGCATTTATTACCTCTAGTCTTTGCCGTAACAATAATCGTGAATTAACCTTGTTTTCAAGACGCATAGAAAAATAGTGGAACAATGGACTCAACGTTTCTTATTATTTGCTTGGGTAAGTTAGAATAACCATAATTTCGAAGGTGCTGCACTGGCTTTCAGTCAGATAGAGTATAGTATTACCTCCTTGGTCTAGCATTTCAGCTGGGCCTTGCTCCGACTTACATAACTTGACCTTTGTCGGGCTGCGTCAGGTTCACGGAGTGGCCGCACCCTGCTCTCTACGGGGAAGGGGTTACACCCGCACAACTACCATGCAAAGCCTCGCTTTTTCGGTGGTGGGCCCAGTGGTGTGGAATGCTCTCCCTCTCGAGCTGCACCTGCTTCCTAGGTCGCTTTCTGACACATTCTATAATCTTTTGAAATCGTTCTTTTTCACCGTGCTGGAGTCGGAAGCACCTCCGACCAGTTGCCTGATGAGGTGCTATATAAATCGCTGAATGAATTTATGAATCAATCAACCAATAGACGGTCTTGTGCTGTAGCATGTTGAGCTTTAATGGCGTCCAGAGCACATTTGTGATAACATTAAGTTAGAGGTCTAAGAGTTTTGAATAGGATATACTCTGGTTAGAATAAAAGCGTTACGTTAAAACAAACTGACTGAACACAACAAGGTGATAGGAGTTTGTTTAAAAATGAGTCATTATGAATGTTAAAGGAGCTCTAAATAGAAACAATATATGACGCCCTAGTGACAAGCTGTCATGAGTTAGGCCTAATTCACGTTTTCACTTTACTTCACTATTAGTTAATATAGTAAGTTTCTTACAAGAATAAAGTTCAAAGCAGCATGTTTAATGGATAGGAATTGAAGGTTACTCAATCAATAGCTTTAAGGGAAAATGATAGCCTAATATATCGAACTCTGCCATTCACCTTAAACAAGAAACATCGGCAATATAATGGGTCGTGGAAAGTTATGTATAATGTTAGGCTACACATTGAATACACAATTACACATGTTATGTATAATGTTAGGCTACACATCACACTGTTCAAACATACTAAAATACTAAAAGTGCCCATTCTTTTGCTACTTAAGCAGTTTGTCTTAGAATCATAAATGGTGAGCCGCAGCTCTGTTTTCTGCTTTTCTACTAATTTGTTTATCCAGTTGCATTTGCCAAGATTTAGTTAATTAGACCTGTAACCGTTATTCCTTGAATTATATTTACAGTTATGTCTTATGGATCCGTCGAAGGGTGGAAAATAGAGTCTCGTGAAAAGATTGCTTTACTGGGAGATAGAGTTGAGCTGGATTGCATCACAAATACATCAAATCCAGTTGATTGGAGTTTCCGAAGTCAAGGCAGCAGTGATGATAAAGATTTAGCTTTCAGCAGTCATTTACTTTCAAATATATCAGATTCGTACAGAATAGTAAGTAAGGACTTTGGCCAAGTTACTCTTGTCATTGATCCTGTGCTTTCAGAACTTGCTGGAAGATACGAATGCCTCGACCTAAAAGATAAATACAAGCTCTTCGTGCAAGTTGCCGTTCTGTGTAAGTACATTTTCTCAACGTCATTAAAAGCAATAATCTGTTGTTGCTGTTAATAACGACGATGCTGTTGTTGTTCTTGTTGCTGCTGCTGTTGTTGATAATAATGACAAAAAAATTGATTCCAGTATAATTATGATCATGATCACCATCATTATCATAATCGTCATTAACAGCAACAGCATCTCCATCATAGTTGATGATTTTATCACTAGCACCTCTATTGTCAAAAGCAACTCAGGAGCATCAAATTCACAATCAGTCTCTTCTCTGTGTTTATACGATACGCATGGTTACATCTCATTTTCTTTCCTAATCAGAGTGTACCAGATGTACCTCGTTACTTAATGTGTCGAAGCAGTAATGAGAACACTATAATATTATTGCTATATTTTGATATATAGGATATTCAACACTGAGGGTATGATTTAAGATCTAATGCCTATTTATTTTTAAATCTTCAATTTCACTGTAGACATAAATTGTTAAACTACTTTTGCCAAAGTAATCGTAATTGTAAATCTGTGTATTGCATTTCCAAAACAACCAATCAGAGACGCTCTCCGCTCTAGTAATTAGCTTTATCTTTTCTAATATCTGCACCTGCCATTGTTTATATGGTGATTTATGTAAATTAAACTAATTAAGGACTAATGTATTAAATAAACATAATTATAATGTTCTTAGATCCAACTCCATCTTGTGACGAAAGTTCAGAGTTTCAGTCGAAGAATATAGTCTGCAGTTTCCGCTACTTTGGGAATCTGGCACCGGAGCTAGAGTGGATGTCACTGGGAAACACTTCATGGAGTGCTTCGTGCAATGCTTCAAATGGTACGGTTGACTGTACATTTGAAAACTTTTGCACTGGAAACAATTCATTATCGAAGTCCATACGCTCTGTGCACAACACTGTTCCTCCATTGGAAATCTGCAGTGGAGACAGCTCTACATGCGAATGGGGTAAGGTAGCTACTGCGATGAAAGCAATTTGTATTTTTGACTTGACAGAACATGCTAAAGCATGAAATAGGCCAAATTCCTGAAAAATTTAAAGAAACATTAAATCAGGATTGTTCACTTATTTATTCCACGTATCTACTATCGGCCGCATAATCGATGCAAATGGGTCTGGCAATACTTAACATGTGTTATCTTCTTCCTGCCTTACGTAGCCTATACTATACACTGTACTTAGTAGCACAACAAGCACACTTTGGCATTGACAGGTAGTTTTTTCCGTGAATGAGATTAATAAACCCAGTCAGGTCTTTAAAGGCCTTGTGCTTAGATAAATTAATGGGGAAAATCGTCTAACCTTCACCGTTTTGAAGCTTATTGATTTCCCGTGACTGGTCATCATTAACAGGTATATTAATAATATTACAATTATCTATGGCATCCATAACAGGATTGGGAATCTTCCAAACTATGGATTAGGTAATGGATTCGTAATTTTACGTATTACTATGCAACACTACTTCGAGGTAATGAACTGCAGATCTCAAGCATTGAAAACACGCAAGCAAACATCCAGCATTTCTTGCAGTCCATCAACAAGAGGTCACAGTAACAACATATTGTCAACGCATAAAGCAGGAAGGAGGTCAATGAATGATGCATTTCAAATCAAATATTCGTTTAATAGGAATTCAGGTTGACACAACCGCAAACTGAAACAGATAATGATATAGTAGAGTTCGGTTAGTTCTAGGTCGACAAGCCATTAGTAAAACAGTCAATCCCGCCCAGATGTTATTTCAAAGTCAATTCACGCCAAGTTGACGCAATTGAATAGTAAAAATATTTGAGAAACATTTTTAGAAGAGGCGGCATTTAGACTGCACCCTACTTCACACCAGAACCACTGAAACTCAGTACGAAAAACAACGGCATCAACTAAATCTGGTCTAATCTAATGACTTCTAAAGCGCCATGATCCTAATACACTGGACTTCAATCGATTGTCGTTTCCAGTGGAATTATAGCCGAGAATCGAAATCCTTTGGAGAAGTCAAAGGTCACAATCTAATTAGTCAGGAAACCAGAGAACAGTCCACGCTGGCATCGCCAGTAAGCGAGTTGAAACAGGTGAGACACGAAACCGATCAAGTTCCACTCTGGCCACAAATGCATTTATATTCTGACAACAGAATTAATGAAGGCATTAATTATACAGCGATAAGATCAACAAGCTGTACTTGTTGACGCATTGAAGTCTGTACATCAGAACACTGTTGATGCCGTGTTACGTTCAATAACTTCACTCTAGTACGAGTCTAGTGGTTTCGTAATACCTGGGCTAAATGTCCTCACCCATCGTCAGAAGAGCCACTGATGAACCCGTCTTCTGCGTATCTGCTGCCGCTTTGAAAAAGGTAGGTGGACATCCACAAGCAACATGCCAAACCCATTCAACCGTGGTCATATCTCAACCATCGTTCAATGGGATTCGCAAGACTGTTGGAATGGATTTAAGGCAGGCGATGTAATGGCACGCGGAAAGTGTTGGAGTCTTCGTACTGATAAGAATTGCAATCGACTTTAAGCTTTACGCAGATATTTGTTGATATTTCATGATCAACCCATTCGTAATGAAGTCGTGAAAATAAAGTTGTATAAATATGAAAGTAAATCAACTTCGTTCCTTTGCTATCCTGTTCTAAAGCTGAGAGTCATTCTGTATAATTTACTGGAAACAATATAGCTGCATCTAAAGAGCTAAACATTTCGCAAATGGATGAAGTAGCAATATTTTGCTATTATAATGACAGGCAATGTTTCTTCAAGTGTCGGAATACTGAAGGTCAAAGGTTACAACAGAAGTATAGGAGGTTGGCAGTGCTATCCTACCGGAGTTACAACTACTTCAGCATTCGAAACAAGTAATAACCTCAGATTTACGCAGTGACTAAGTTTAGCCTACTTTAAATATTGTGAAGAGTTTAAAGAATTTTGTATTTTGTCACTTTGCTCTTTTGTGATTAAATATGGCGTAAATAGAAAGTTCCTTTTGCGCTTTCCAAGAATTGCATTTTACCTTTATCCATATGAGAGTGTCTAGCTCTGTAACCCAACTTTAAAATCATGCTGCAGTATTGAAGCAATCTGCAAGCAGAATACCATACTAGAATACAGGAACCAAGCTTTGAACTTTTCATGAGAGTAGTTGAGAGTCAAGTCCGACAAGTGAGTAACCAAGAAATTATGCTTCAGTGAAAAACCTTTGTTGGGACACTTTGTTGGGGCACAGTTTTTCTGTAAACTGCGATTGAGGTAGTAACAAATGCTAGGATTCTTAAGCACTTTTGATTATATTTAAAAGTTGATCCAAAAGTTTTCACACAGCACAGGCGTTCACTGTGTTGAAGAAATAAGTTCGCTTCCAAAATGTGACCTTGCCTTGCGTTGAAAATTAATAGCCCTTGACTATAGGATTGTGAGACAGGATTAAATGATATTTAATGAGTTTATACAGGAGCGCAAATGTTGGGAAATTCTGTTTCTTCTAAATCTAGTTAGGCCTATATTTAATATTGCGTAAATAATTTCATGGGCGTCAATCGACAATTATGGTTCAAATTATTCCAAGTTAGAGACGCATTCGTGCCGTGAGACACCAAAAGAGAGTGAAGAGACTACTTTTGTAGTTGTTGATTGTATTCCACAGTCCACACTCAGGTAATTGCCACGAATGTTCTTGATTTGCCCTAACAAGTCAGATGTCTGTTAGAGCTTATTACTCTTGTGACATATTACTCTTGTGACATGGCACGATAAAACATTAACTATTAAGCCTGGATAAAAATGTCGACTTTGTTTTTTCAGCAATTCTTGTACCGATCTCTGTTGGAGTGACTATAGCAGTGGTACTTCTGCTCTTAATTTTCTTTTTGTTGCACAAAAAATATGGTGAGTATCAGTCATTGGCCTACTTACTCGCCTCCCATTTTAAAGAATGTAATAATTAGCAGTAATAACCTAGTTCGACTCATGTTTAAGTATTTAAATTTCGTTTTTAGAAAAGATTTGCTCAGAAATTCTGCAGGAATTGAAATTGAGCTTGCTGTAAAAGAAATAATAATAAGAAGCCTTATTTTTATGCAGCACAACAATTGATTCGCGAAAATGTTAAATAGATTTTTTTATGTTATGGACATCTAACGTGTTTATTGTCCACTAAAACACACCAACTGTCTGATTTTATGTTTGGACTTTAAATTTGCAGGTATCTGTCGTATGAAAAGAAAAGCTCTAGATGTACGTTGTGAAGCTACTACGGGTGAGCATTATGTAGAAACTAGTTATTTGCCCATCTACGACGACAAAACTTAGAATTGACTTACCCGTGCCCTCAACCTCCCCCTACACCATTGATCCACCTCCTTCTCCACCTCGAGCCCGTCCTCCTTCTCCTCCTCCTCCACCTCCTCCTGGACCTCTTTCTCCAGGCAGTGGTGAAACAACCGAACAGAAAGGTTGCCTTACAAATGCGTGGCGCCATCTGACGAATGACGGAGTGGTAGCGTAACATGAAAGTTGCCTTGATGAATGTGCAGGCGATATCCATGGGGACAGACATTTCTCTGCTATTATACTACTAGTGTTCAAATCATATCCTCTTTTAACCCCGACTGTAACAGTGTCTCAAGGTGCGGCACAAAATTTTCACGAACATCAAATGACGAACTTGAAAGAGGCCAACACGATTTCATAAGTGCTCACCTTCTTTTGGGTGCCAATTAGACATCTGCTTGTGCAGTGCAGGCGATATCCATGGGGTACCTTCAGTTATCATCTAAGGTGCCTCCTACTGTCACGTTCTAAACGTCATTCCTGGCATTAATAATATAAACGCACAGAAATCTCTGTGTGTGCGTGCATGCGTGCGTGCCTGGTCTGTCTGATGCGTGCGGTTACAGGTTACACTGTTTTCGCCTTCATTGCCATAGTATATATACACTGTGTCCGGAAAAAAGGGACCCCTTATGGTAATACGAAAAAAGACTAGTAAATGTTCATCGATTTTTAAAATTCCAAGACCATTTTAATCCTCACATAATTATCAACAAAACTGTAATTTATGAACGGCCCAGTTAGAAAATTACGTCATAATGACGTCTTGAAATACCAAATTGTAAAAACAACACGGTAAAGAAAATGCTGCTATTGGCCAATGGCGCGCTCGTCTTGAAGCTTGTGTTGAGGCCGAAGGCGGACACTTTGAGCACGCCTTGTAGTCTAATATTATTCAGATATAAAATTAAATTAAACTAAACTTTATAATTGATAAATGACAGTTTAAAATAATATTGAAACTTTTAGATGATTTTTGTGCCGTCCTTGACACTTGAATTTTGATGAAAATGACGTCATTATGACGTCATTATTAAATAACAAAAACTTTCATACTTTAACCAGTATTTAGCAAATTATATCAGGATTAAAATGGTCTTGGAATTTTAAAAATCGATGAACATTTACTAGTTTATTTTCATATTACCAAAAGGGGTCCCTTTTTCCGGACACAGTGTATATATATGTATATATAGAGTGATATAAATATAATATTAATTATTATCTAGCCGAAGTTCTTTGTGTGACGTCACATTATTATTGTGACGTCACACATAGAAAAACGTCGTCAAAGCAACACAATGTATTTATCAACAACGGACGGACCGAGCATAGCTATAATTATACAGGCGTTCATGGACGGAGGGTTGGAGGTAGGGAGGGAGAAATGGAAGGCGGGAGAGGGAGTTGGAGAGGGATGAGGAGAGAAGGAGGGAAGGGAGGGACGGAAGGGGAGTGAGAGGTGGAGGGGTTGGGCAGAGGGGTGGGAAAGGACAGGGCAGGGGAGTGTGAGTGGGGAAGAATGGAAGGTGATAAAAAGGGAAAAGGAAGGGCAATATAGGGAGGGGTAGAGAATCGGTGGGGAGGGGTAGAATAGGGGTAGGATGGGAGTGAAAACAGGAATGGGAGGTTATGGGACGGGAAGGGGAGAAGGCAGGGGAAAGGGGTGGAAAGTGGAATTGGAAGAAAAAGTAGAGCAAGGGAAAGGGAAGTGGAGAAAAGAGGGATTGGCTCGGCCGAGCACGCTAAACTTAACCGTCTTAGGACGGGCAAATATCTAGTTCTAATATATTGTGCCTCATTCATCCCTTGTTATTCTCAAAATACTTCATCATTTCTTTGGAAGGGATAATAGACATTATGTCCGAAATATATTACGATTCTCTTCTTCGTCTGCTCTGAACAATGAGTGGCGGTCCCGTTTGCCCGCACAGCAACCATGCAGAACCGAGCATTCTCTGTGGTAGGCCCTAGGGTTTGGAATAGCCTCCCTCAGGAGCTACGCTTGTTCCCTAGAACATGTACTGATACTTTTTATGGACACTTGAAAACTTACCTTTTTGGCCGGACTGGAGTTGGGAGCGCTTCTGAGTAGTTACCTTGAAGGGGTGCTATATAAATTTTTGAATGAATGAATCAATGAATGAATGAGGTCCTGAGTGGCCGAGTGGGTTGGTGCCCGCTCGTCACGTCGGCGCCCCGGGTTCGCTTCCCGGTCGGGTCGGTTTATCAGAGATTAATTTCTCGGACCTTTACTGCGGGTGGCTCGGTCGCATTATAAACGTGGAGTACAATACAACACATAATACAACACATCACAATACAACTGGGGCGCGGTGGTTTTGGGGGTATGTTCGGTGCCTTGCAGCCGCAGGGTTGCGGGTTCGAATCCACCTCAAAGTCGCCGCGTAGGGACCCTGGGCAAGTCCTTCACTCGCAATTGCTCATGCGCTTCGGCGTGAAACTCCGATTCGACTCCGAGTTTGGAGCGCCTCTGAATGGGAAATCTGGTAGGGGCGCTATAACAAGTGTTCAAATACAATACAATACAATACAATACAATACAATACAATGCAGAAAGTCGGATCGATGTAAAAGACATGGATAAATTTACATGAGCCAGAATTTACATAAGCCAGTACCTATATTTTGTACAAATTTTGTTCGCTAAGTTGACCAAAAATCCCTGTGTGTTAAAAAAATAGTCCAGTTGCTTTTATTTCGTGGTTGTTATCAACCAAATTCACGCATTGGCAGAAGCAATATAATAGTGCTAAAAAAATAGAAGACCTATTACATATGTGACCACAGCTTAGAAAAGCCTCACAAAGTATTAAAATTAATTTAGTAAATGTAGGGGAGATTGGGATAGGGCTGAAATTGATTAAAAGTATTTTAAAATCACACCTAGGTCTCTTCTTTAGTAAACAGTTGTTTAAAAATATGAGTGTCTTGTCTGTAATTTTTTGACATGGCGTTTGAAAGTTTATCATAGTCCAAAGTATCATCAGTCGCTGTTGGTAAGGTCGTCATTGTTGGTGAATATAGCAAATTATGAGCGTATTCATACGCTACTTATCCTATCCCACTGTTTAAGGCAATTTTATGGCGGCCAGTTTTGCCTAAATCCGAGATGCACTGTAATTTTGTGTACACGTTGGCAACTATCGGTATGTGCGTCTTCGTCGGTAACTAAATGTTGGCAGAACCCAGTTTCTTGGGGTACAGCGAGACGTCTGCTGAGGGTCAAGGGTGTGAACTATTCAGTAGCCAAGAGAGTGGACCTACATGGAAACGGTCCTGAGAAGGAAGCTGCATGGAAGTCGGTACGTCGATGGTCAGCTCCACTTTATTGCTGCATGCAGCATGCTCTAGTCATCCCACACCTAACTGCCTTTAATTGCCGCGTTGCCAAGGAATCTACGCTGAAAAGTTTCGACGCATATTTAAAATTATTGATCAATGTTAATTTAACCATTTCTTTTATCAATAAAATCAATCTGTGCAAATCATTCCTTTTAAGTTTATTACCAGTTATTATATCATCTTTAAGCTGGAGTACTTTGCACTAATTATAATTCAAGGGCCTACATGCCATTAATGCGTCGGCAGTCTGATATTTTCAAGCTGACAGTTTGACGAGTAAGCTTATAGGCAATAGGCATGCTTGGCATTATTTCATCACCTTAATCAGAAGTCATTTGGTGAATCTCAACAAGTCCACCTCCAACAAAATTGGTCACTGGCCAGATTGGAGATCTTGCCAAGTAATCACCTTTGTAATAGATCAGGCCAATCCGTGGAGGGTATAGGATGCTAATCGCAGCGTTCAGTCAGTCCAGGTGTCGGGGTTCAATTAAATTCCTAAAGGTAGTACAAGATGTTTAATACAAGTTTGTACTTTAGTGAATGAACACCGCTATCAAATAAGCATACTGAACTGATACGGTCATGATAGTACTGGTCATTTTACCTAAAGTGTTCCTACTAAGAAAGACGAAGTCGCTGATTTTCCCATTTTTTAAATTGAGATTGCTAAAATGCAAATTAAAAGAAACGTTTGCTATATCTATATTAGCCCCTCTTCCTCCTACTCCTTTCCTCCTAGTCTTCCCTTTTCTTCTTTATAATGTTTTAGTAGGTCTGATATTTGCAATAGTTTCTATGTTTTGTCTAAATGCTCATGCTTCGTTTACAGAATATTTAAACCTTATGTGAGGTGCATTTGTTTAAAGTTATTTTTCTTAAGTTTAAACAGTTAACTTATTTGACAACTTTAGGTGAAAATGAGGCAACAGTATGTGAAATTTACCCAGTCATGTACCCGATAGGTCATGATAGGTTTACCTACAGCAATAGCAGGAGCTTCCAGTGTTTAACAACATCGTATGGCTGTCAGGTCCGTTCACGTCGCCCTCCTCCTTTAATAGGCTTGAGACTGGCACTACCAGTATAAGGGCAGTGGCGGTGTTAGACATTGCAGCGAAGCATCCGTTTTGTGAGATATCAATGGATGGTTGCTTTCAAGATGAAAGAGATAACGATGAATACTGGATGTCGGGTACTACTGTTACAAAGCGACAATGAGGGTCCATAGGCCTACTCTGATAACATTTTTCGAAAAATGAATTAATGTGTAGTCTTATTTACAATTTCAGACGAGCCAGACCTGTATTCCCAAGTCCAGAATCAGAGTAAGCTAATTCTGGTTTCATATGAAATGTATCGATGATTTCTAAATGTAAATGTTGTCACTTAACTTTTAGAACTCCGCTCGCTTATTTTGTTCGCTTCTTTTACGTCCTTTTTCAAGGCTACAAATGTAGAGCTATACAGGGGCCCACAGTGATCTGTTGAGGAATTTATAGTGTCAGGGTTTATTATTGGTCCAGTGGAGCGTGGCGGTGCGATGGACGGCTCGGAGCTTGTACTCCGCTACCGCAGTGGTCAGCAGTACGCGGCTCGCCGTGCGCCGGCTGTACAACTTAATATGCCGGTGGAACCGCAGGGTGTCACCCGTCTCTGCGAACTTAACAACATTCGCCCAAGGGGCTATAATAGAGGAGCCACTGGCGGTGAGGCCCACCCTACGCGGCGCGTTGTGACTCAGTTGCCAGGGTTCTACATCAATGCCTGCTCCGTCTCTAAGCCTCACGCCCTGGACCAGTTGCGGACGGGGCTCATCGGGTATGGCTTTGGCCTACTTACGGATCGTCGCCGAGACCCTACTAGAGTCAGACCATCATGGACCCTCTTCAACGTTGGCGGATTCTGCTTCGATCCTTGTCCCCGAAAACTTTCGAGAGAAGCTACGAATTTCAACTACCACCTATGGACGATAAGACCTACTTACTTTGGCACCTTAGATCGTCTGCGCTGAAACATAATCACCGGACCTTACCAACCTAGCAGTAACTTTCTAACACCAAACATTTATTTCTCTTTGTCATTTTCTGTACCGGGTTGCGGTGTGTCACACCCGTTTGTTCAATAAACGAAAATATATATACATAGATTGGCTTGTAATTCAAAAGTAGCGTGACTGATATTTTCCTTTATATATGCTGTTTCAGCAGTTGAAACCGATATACACACTACACAGCCTATGTAGCCTACTTGCATTATGCACTCTTACTAAGTCTATTTGAAGTCAGGCAGTGGAGAACATTCTGAAGAAAAAAAATCAATATTTAAGTCATCAGCTTATGACGAAGGATCGTATCAACTTGCAGCTGTGCAAATCAGTCAATCAATCAGTCAAAATTTATATAACGTCCTTTCAAGATCCCTATTCAGAGGCGCACCCGACCCAAACCAGACCATGCTGGAAAAGCAGTCTTCAGCAGCTGGTGAAACTGAGAACAGTCACCGTTTGGGAGCGCAATACACGGAGTCCTGTGCAAAAGGAAAGATGGCGGCAAAGCTCACGAAGGTAAGAGGTTGCACAGCCCGATAAGCACCGCCGCAATAAGGACACGATCCTGTATGAGATGCGCTGTTGGAAAGAAAGCCAGTGCAATACCAAACGCGTATACTTGGGTATGTGGTCGGTCTGGGCACAGCCCGGTGAACCCGCTCCAACGTCTCGATCCGAACTCGCGGGAGACCAGCGAAGATGGAGGCGCAATAATCAAGGCGGTTTAGCACAAATGCTGCAGCGAATTCTCCGTTTTGTGAGATATCAATGGATGGTCGCTTTGGTGATGAGAGGGATAACGATGAATGTTGGGTCCAGGGTACTGCTGTTGCAAAGCGAAAATGAGGGTCCATACTCTCATAAAAATTTCCCAAAATGTTATTAATGTGTAGTCTTATTTACAGTTTCAGACGAGCCAGACCTGTATTCCCAAGTCCATGAGAAGAGTAAGCTAAGTCTGTTTTCATATGAAATGTATCGATAATTTTTAAATGCAAATGATGTCACCTAGCTTTTAGTACTCCGCTCGCTTATTTTTTAGCTTCTATTATTTTCGTCCTTTTGAAAGTTACAAATGTAGAGATATGCAAGGGCCCATGTTGCACGAATTTATACTGCTAGGATTTTAATTGGTATACACATATTGGACTAATTCAAAAGGTAGCATGACTGATGCTTTAATTTGTATATGCTGTTTTAGCAGTTGAAACAGATCTGCATATATAATATATAGCTTACATTATGCACTCTTAATAAGAATTGCAAATTTTTTAAGCTGCAGTGTTCCAGAGATGACTTACATCATCTTAGTCAATGAGACATGCTCCTTTGGTTTCCAGTCTGTAGGACAAGCCTATGACAGAGACAGATATGCATCCAACGGCTAGACATAATATATATGAGAGAAGTCACACAATAAATGCAAAATTAAGACAGAATAACTATTGTTCAAAATTAATGATGATCCTAAATAAAGTGATAACTAACTTTTAAAAGCGCATTACAGGCGACAATGTAGCAACCTAACTGTGGTAGGATTATTTTACACTCATAGGCTATATATATATATATATATATATATATATATATATATATATATAATATATATATATATATATTATATATATATATATTATATATATATATATTAAATCTATATAGCGCATTGGACAACACACTGGCATGGAGAGCGAGAGGTACCGAGTTCGAGTCCCGTAGGGCGGAAATGCTTTGTAGGCTGCTATTAGGGCCGTGTATTGCAGGCTGTCTGTTCTGTTAGTAGTTAAGATTTATGTCTTCTGTCATTTGTGTTTTTGTGAATTGCTTCAATTGCATAACTGTACAATGTAACCGGTTGCGGTTTGTCAACCGGATTTTTTTCATTTTTTCATTTTTTCAATAAACGAAAATATTATTTTTAGCATTTTAGAACCCAAAATAATGTGATTAAATTAGAACGAAATGCTAATAGGCTTATGCGTTTAGTCACAATTTAGCAATAGGCCTCATGCGTAGGCCTATTCAGCAATAGACATACGCATGAATGCAATTGAGTTTCAAACTCGCTTGCTCTACAATTATCTGCAAGAGTATTAAATTATTATCCATTAAATTCAAATTTATTCAGCTGTACCAATGTAGTATTTGACGATTAATGACACCTCTTAAAACTACTTTTTATGGTATCAGTATAAAATGTATAATTATCAACTATCATTCATTTATTTGTGAGTCATGTGCATTTGTCTCGACAGAGAAAGAAGATCCTATTCAGACACAAACTGGATTTATCGTGGAAGGAATTGATAAGGGTACACGATTATTAATACAACCAATATTATAATTGACACGCATGGGTATCCGTTGTATTGAGCGCGCACATTTCGCCGACCTTCATCTCAACGACCTCAATTCGCCGCCGCGAAACAGAGCGCCGACACAATTCGGCGCCATCAAACACAGCGACTACACAATTCGCCGCCATTCATTTAAGCGACTCTTATGATAACAATGTCAAAGTTTATTTAAATAAAAACGTTCATTTAAGCGACTCTTTACAGGTTTTATAGAAGTTCTAGTCAAGAACACGTGTTGTTTACGCCCGGTATTTAGTATTGAAGCAGCGCTGAAATGAATGGCGGCGAATTGTGTAGTCGCTGTGTTTGAATTGTGTCGGCGCTCTGTTTCGCGGCGGCGAATTGAGGTCGCTGAGATGAAGGTCGGCGAAATGTGCGCGCTCAATTCAACGTAAACCCACGCATGCACTTATAAATATATTCAAGTAAATCGATTCACGGAGTTTATATTAATGAAGGCAGAAGTCGATATAAGCCTTTCAAATACTTAAGCAGCATGGCCGTTGCACTAAGCTACTCTGCAGTGTAGTCGCTGATATAATAATAAGGTTCTGCTTTCTAGTGAAATTGTAATACAAAACTTGAAAATGGATAAGATTACAAAGATAGCAACGAATACTGGGTGTTTGTTTAAAGCATAAATAGCGGCTTTCAATGTCATAAATAATTTCTAGAATTCAATTACTGTGTGATCTTATATGTTATTTCAGAGGAGCTGTACACACGAGTCAATAAAGGGAGTAAGCTAAGTATAATTTCATACAAAATAGTCTATCATTTTGATGCAAAAAATCTGTCACTTAAATGCATAGCCTCCATTTGTGAAAGATAAGAATTGTTTTTCTTGTCGTGTTGTATGCAGAATAGATTCAAGGCGCTTAAACTGTGCTAGGCGTGATGTGTGAATGATGCGTTTAAAATTCTGTAGGAAGTGACAAACATATCAATCCAAACATAGCACGGTTATATCACTGCAGACATTGTTACAGTCGTCGGATGAAGGTGGCTCTGACTGTTCAAGACATTGCAGCAAGTCAGACTTATTGCCAGGTAAATCAAGTTTGCCGAAGTCTGAGAGGGAAGGAGGGAAGGACTGTATCTCATGTGCGAAAAATCCCTCCAAATCGCCATCCCGGTTCTGCATAGATATATACAGCTGACCAAACAGTGCCACATTGTTCTGAAGCACTTTGATCTTCTTCCCCTCCTTAGACGTTGCTTTGTACTTTTTTCTCTTGAAGAGTGCAAGGGAATTCCTCTTGATTGGGTCATGTATGGAGTGGGTTCGCGAAACAAGCACATTCTGAACGAAGTCCTGATACTGATTCCTGCCTACGTACTCCAAGGTGCGCACTGTAACTACCACAGACTTGTCTATGCAGTTGCGAGTATCAAGAGTTAGCAGATCTGGGAAATCGTCCAAGAAAGGATTGCCCATCTGCCGGGTGGTTTCAGATAAGCTGACGACCAGGTCGCTGGAAGTTCTTCTGTGATGAGAGACCCTGTCCATGGTGACGAAAGTTCTCCAGATTCTCTATGTCATCATCCAGTTTCCACATGTAAGCTCCTCTTCTTATGACTACTACTACTTGATACACGCTATATTTCGTCATATACGTCGGCATGCTTCAATTTTGGTGTTTACATAACAATTTTCAACAATTTCAGAGTGCTCCTAAGACAATCTGAGGTCATTTTAAGGTGAAAAAGGTAAATTTGTAGAGGAAAATGTTTGGAAATGGCTAAAACTCAGCCAAATGTTGTTTTATTTTGGTCATATTCTGTGTTATGGTCATTTTTCCTTGATTTTGCCCTTTTGACCTTGAAATGACCTTGGGTTAATTTCAAGGTCAAAGGTCAAAATCAACAGAGAATTGCCATAATTCTGACTCATCTAGATTGAGCAAAATGTCTGGAAATGGCTAAAACTCAGCCAAATGTTGTTTTATTTTGGTGATTCTGTGTTATGGTCATTTTCCCTTGATTTTGACCTTTTGACCTTGAAATGACCGTGGGTTAATTTCAAGGCCAGAGGTCGAAATCAATGCAGAACTGACATAACTAAGAATTATCAAGATGAAGAAAAATTTTGCTTAGCTATTGCCAATTTTCTCTTGATTTTGACCTTTTGACCTTGAAATGACCTTGAATTATGTTAGCCTTCTAGTTCTATGTCTTTCTCTGATGTAGCCCTTACTGGTACGATCAAATGTGTACAAGAATCACCCAAATAGAATAATATTTAGCTGAGCTGTGGCTTTTTCCCTTGAGTTTGACCTTTTGACCTTGGATTTTTGTGTTTTACATAAAAACGCTTATTAATTTCAGAGGGCTCCTATTCCAACTTTACTTAGTAGACCATAGCGGATCTTCATGCCAAATTTGGTGCTTTTATCCGCCCGGTAACAATAACGTTGAAATTCAGCGCTAAGCCACCTGACTATAACTGACTCTCACGACGCCTAAAATGACGGGAGAAAATACACGCACCCCGATACTCAATGCTTGCCCTCATTACCTTATTATAATTTTATTTTAATAAAGAACATACTTACTTACTAAATTAGAAATAATTTTTTACATTGGCAGAGACAGTTTCTGTCACACAAGAGATAATTAGCAAATAAGCTAAGTTGTGGGAACCATCTATGCACAGGCGCCTAGTTAACAAAACAAGATCAGAGTTGGTTTACAGGTCCAGTTCAAGATTTCTGCAATAAGTAGAGCAAGCTCTATTAGAATTGGTTACGTAGCCTTTGTTTCTGTATAGTAGGCCTACTTGTGTTGCAGAGAGGTATTTTTTCTTACCATTGGACTTGAGGTTCTGGTTTTCCATCAACTATAGCATAGAAATGACCATCTTCTGTCTCCGTAAGGGTGAGGTCCGTGGGTCCTTTCAGTAAAATCGGTTTCACCGTCCTCACTAAAATTATGCAATGAATTTAAAATTATATAAGGTTATCGTAGGAGTAGCAGAAACACAGACTATTATTATAGCCTACGCTTTGATCATAGCCAGAAGATCATGTAGCCCAGAATACAACTGCACTGTCTAGAACTCTAGATGGAACCTATTGCTAAGGCGCAGGTGTAACTTTTACGCTACAGTGTATCTTTACATTAACTTAGGTCTCTAACACCCGTAAGTAACTCTCTTAATCGCTGCTATACGAATATATATACGAATATATATATATATATATATATAACTATATAATGCTTAGGCTACTAAAAGCGCCGCGTGATCGTCGGCCTTGACAGATGGATGTTTCACTGCTTGACCCGGGTCGGGAGCGCCTCTGAGTAGGGATCTTGAAGGGGAGCTATATAAATTCTGAATGATTGGTTGAACCCGATGAAAGAAAGGTCTTAGAAGCGTCTCCTGAATATCAGAAGAAACAGAGCAAAAATCAGTTTTAATTGAGGCCATATTAAAAAGTATAACGAACTGTTAACGGTCAGTGCTGCCGAGTTGGCCGCCTCTCCTTCAGAATTCCTTGCTATGACCTTGAATTCTCCGACGTCCGTTATTTCTGCCTCAGTGAGGTACAAAGAAAGACTGACTTCGTCATCTTTGATCGTCCTGCAGTCGAACTTTATTCGAGGACCTTCCTTCAGTTCTTTGCCGTCTTTCATCCTATTAGATAAAAACAGACGACTCATTCAACATCATTCAACTCTAGATTCCGTGTCAGCATGCATGGATACAGCCAATAGTGTAGTCCTAAAAAATGAAGTGGGGGAACGCCTGGATATTGAAGTAAGCAAAAAGTGCCATCTTGCAAGAATTTTGCATAGTGTGAGATAAAAAGTGGGGAACGGCGTTCCCCCACGTTCCCCACACTACCACTGGATACAGCTAATACTAATACTAATACTAATAATAATAATCTTTTCTTTATTGAAGCGCCTGACAAACGCACTGTACATTTACATGTTATGCAATTGAACACAAATGACAGAAGAGATAAATCTTAACTACTAACAGAACAGACAGCCTGCAATACACGGCGCTGATAGCAGCCTACAAAGCATGTCCGCCCTACGGGGCTCGAACTCGGTAGGCCTACCTCACGCTCTCTATGCCAGTGTGTTATCCAATGCTGCTATCTATAAAGAGCCCACATGTGCACTTATAGGGCCCACAAGGTCCTATAAATTATTTTACTGACATAGGCCTACTAGGTTAGGGTTGAGCATATGTAAAATGAACGAACGTTTACTTTTAAATTCACGATTCGTCTTTTTCAGTCTGGTCTGATTGCATGTTTAAATGTTATTGTCTTTAGATAATAGATTTGTGTTGTAGCTCTTGAACGTTTGTTTTCTTTTCTAAATTGTAGGCCTATAGCCTAATCACTATAATAGGCTAATTAACTATGGCGTTTTATTGGAAAGAAACACAGTAAAATGAAATTAAATAGCCTAAAGCGCGTAAAATTTTAATAGCGATCTTCGACTCGTGGCCTTATGGTTGTCCCTCGCGTGCGCTCTCAGCCTCTGCTAAGGCCCACTCTAGGGCTTTGCCCGTGTTGGTCCATCAGCTTTGAAGTCTCTTCCCCAGTCTCTTCGCCTTGAGTTACTAGCCATCTCACCTACGCCTGAAGACTTTCGTGTTCCCTGACGCAGGCACTGAAGCAGGTCGAGACAGGGCTGTTAAAGCCTTGGTTTTTTGATTTTTGTTTTTTTTTTGTTTTTACAAATTTCAAAATTATAAATGCCGAAAATGTCGTCTCTTCAACTCTCTTGGCAATTGTTGTATGGTCTTTGTAAACTTCGTTTTATGACATTCTACAGTTCTACTATTCTAGTTAATGTCATTTATATGCATCTTATTAATTTGAACGGTATTAGGCCTATGCCATTTTAATGAGTTTTATGATCCAAAATAGGAAAATCTTAGAAACAAAAAACCAAAAAACCAAAAAACCAAATAAAACCAAAGAACCAAAAAACCAACTTTTCATTTTGAAAAAACCGAGAGCGCTGCTGATTTTTGCTTTATAAATGTTCGATTACAATTACAATTACAATTGATGAAAGATGTGATAGATGGAAGCGGCTTTGCACTGACTGCACATCGAAAACTGATATCATCTTGTTCAATTATTATTCCATTCGCCATCTTTTTGGTAAATATAGGCGCCCACAGTTTTTCTGCAAAAAAGAAACTGATGTGAATAAAGGATAATTAACTCAAACTGAAATGCAAGTGTCATTCCGATATTACACCTCTGTATTTAAATAATTAGGCAGGAGTATTTAAAATATTAAACACCTGCATTAAATACACGCTGTATTTAAATTAAATTAAAACACCATTCCACTATAGTACCTCTCAAGTTTAACAAAAATACTACAGGGGAGTTTAATTAGAGACGTTGCATAGAGTTTCTTAAATACAAGTTATTATGTTTTCTTTGCGTATTTCTCCATGTAAATAATGTAAATAGTTACAGAAATAGCCAGACAGACAGGTAGATAGACAGACAGATAGACAGACGGATAGATAGACAGAGATAGATAGACAGATAGATAGACAGATAGATAGATAGACAGATAGATAGTCAGATAGATTGATAGATAGACAAATATACAGACAGATAGTTAGAGGGATATGGAGAGGGACAGACAGACAGAAAGAGGCAGAAAGAACGAGAGACACAGAGACACTGACAGAGGTAGAGGCAAATACAGAGAGTGCTGACCAATGACAGTAAGTTTGGCATTTGCCGCCAGTTCTCCGGCTTCGTTGATCGCCTTGACCGTATAGATCCCTCCATCGTTCAGCTGAGCATTTCTAATCGTCAGCCAGTGCGTATGGTCCTTGGTCGCACAGACCACCATCTCACTTGGATTTATCAGTTTGTTGTTCTTGTACCTAAGTAAAAGATCTCAAACGCTGTACTGGATACAAATTAAATTCTAGGTATGGAGCATCTTCAAGAAGATAAAATGTTGTACTATTCGATAGGCCTATAGCATAACATAATATAAATTAAAAGTGGTTCAGAAGAATCTAATCTGTGTTAGAATCACTGCAGGCTAATTAGCCACTGCTTTTCATACTTCTTCCTGTTAGAGGTACAATAGGCTTCACTGAGACAATAACTCTCGTCCATACAATTTCCACAAAACTCGTGTGCTAAGGAATCGTTTGCTCTGATCTTAATTCACAGCGATGATCTTTGGCCGCCTGTTTGGTGCTGATTTATAGAAGAATTTCTCATTTATCCCATATTAAGCATTAAAACCAAAAATAGAAACAGCAGACTAACAATAATTATTAGATCTAACATTTACAAACTTCTTCGGTAAAATAAGGAAGTAACATTTTTGGCGTTGCTTGTTAGCCGAATTTCATAAAAACTTTACCTTCAACACCGGAGTTCAAGGTAAGAATTCTGGTATTCCATACAAATTTGAAAAGCATCTCCCTGTGGTAGCCTATTATAGATCGCCTGAAGTATGGTACACAATTTCCATTCTAACGCCATTCCGCCCGTACCACTGAATAAAACGAACTCGTTAACTCTAATGAAGACTCTAATAACTCTAATAATAATTAACTCTAACAGGGATGGGCAGTAATTGAAATTACGTATGCCTAATTGAAATTACTTAAAATCACGTAATTTGTAATTTTGTAATCTGTAATTGAATTACATTTTCCGGTGTATTTTGTAATTTGAAATTATTTTTCATGTCTCAAAGTAATTTGAAATTTGTAATTCAATTACATTTCCGAGTAATTTGCCCATCCCTAGTCTAATAATTTATGTTGGCACAAAATACAAAGATCTTACCATTGCACCGTTGGTTCTGGTTTACCGTTGATGGTAGCGACAAACATGGCTTCCTCGTCCTCCGTGATGATCACATCCGCTGGACCCTTTAGCAGGGTTGGCTTCACAGTCCTCACTGAGAAGAAATGGATATTGCACAGAAATAGATTGCCTAAAATGAATCTAATCTGGGGACTTCCACAGCGCAGTTATCTTACTGCACACGCTTATACACAAAGGCTCATGTGCAGTGTCATTTGGGGACTTCCGCAGGGCAGTAATCTTACTGCACAAGCTTAAATCAGTTGATGATCACTTCTGAGCTAAATCGCATTCCGATAGAGATTAGGACCCAATAATCAAAATTTCAAATTACAATTTCCAATTCAAATTTCTAGAAACGCACAATTTGGTTCAGAACTACCAGAATAGAATATAGAATAAATAGGACTAGAATAGATTACGGCTAAAAAAGAGAATGGAGAACAATACAAAGCGAATAGAATACAAAATAATTTAATACAACAATAACAAAGTAACAGAGGAATAGAATACTTCAAGAATACAATACTACAAGAAAGAATATGAAAGAGTAAAAGAGATAGAGGCTAACAATGTTTAATTTTCCAACTGAGTCTAATAGGCCTAATAGATCTTACTCTTGACGCTGAGCCTAGCAGAGTCAATGGCTTCTCCTTCAGAGTTTCGAGCCAGGACCTCGAATTCTCCGGAGTCCTCCATTTCGGCATCATGTAGGGTGAAGAAAAGCTTAACCTCATCCTTTCCTTTTATTACGTCTCGTTTTATTCGTGGGTTTTCTGGCAGTTCTTTCCCGTTCTTCATCCTGCCAAAATTAATGAAGGTGTTGTTTGAAATTTGTGTATTTATTGTATGTATGTATGTATGTATGTATGTATGTATGTATGTGTGTATGTATGTTTGTATGTATATATGTATGTGTATGTATGTATGTATGTATGTAACTATGTATGTATGTATGTATGTATGTGCATGTATGCATGTATGTATATATGTATGTATGTATGCATGCATGTATTTATGCAAACATGCATGTATGGGTTGATGCATGCATGCGTGCACTATGTGTGCATCACTTAATATAGCGCCTCTTTTCATCGCTATATACGTAAGAGAATGTGGAAAGCTACTAACCAGACGATTGTTGGAAGCGGCTTAGCGCTGACTGTGCATCGGAAGGAGATTTCGTCTTGTTCGATGGCTACTTCATCAGCCATCTTCTCTCTGAATATCGGTGCCCAGAGTCTCTCTGTTCCAAACAGGTAAACAGTGACACACAATGTGTTAGACTGATTACTAATAGATCTAAGAAAAGAATACCTCGCTCTAACCGCGTGTCCCGTTGGATAAATCTTCATGTTAACACTCGATTAGAAATGTGTCACTGATTATGGCAGTAGCCTATCTGTTGAATGTTGATTAGTGTTTGACTCAGGCAAAGTAGAAGACAATGTTTTCAAATGTAAGCATGCTGCGTTTAAATATTGTGCCAACAGCCGCAAAAAGCTGACGTTAAAAATTCCGATGCCTCGCCCGTGAAAGTTCAAATAAAATACAATTTTACTAGTATTCTACATAACCTAATCCAGTATATATGTATTATATATGTAGTATATATCCTAAATGTAGTAGGCCTATATATCTTTATACAATAGCAGGCTACGTAATCCTATTTGTCAATTAGTTCTTGAGTGGGCTTGAAATGAATTCATTATTCATTCATTCATTTCATTTCATTTCAATTGTAGCCTTAATACCATTTAATGCAACCCAGATTAAAAAAAATTGTTCAAGGCCGACCATAAAACATTGAATGAACAGAATGCTTATGGCGTAGAAGCGTTTGGTAAATGTAATTTGTGTGTTTCATTACCGTTTACAGTAAGCTTGGCGCCTACTATCAGTTCTCCAGCTGAATTCGTCGCCTTAATGGCGTACAGACCCCGGTCGTCGAGTCTGCAGTTCTTAATCGTAAGTGCGTAAGTCTGATTCTTTTTGTCGAAAACGATGGAACCAGATGATTTGAGCAAAACGCCGTCT
>JACEVL010000632.1:355000-372500 GCA_020284085.1 Aporrectodea caliginosa
AAAAGGTAAAGAGATTACAAATTATAAGCTGTATGACATGAAAGAGGATATATACTGACCATATAATCGAAGGAAGAGGTTTAGCGTTGACTGTGCACTCGAAGTAGATTTCGTCTTGTTCAATGAGAGTTTCATCAATCATTTTCTGTGTAAAGAGAGGGGCCCACAGTTTCTCTGCAGGGTAGACAAAAAAGAGCAGAATTCAGTTTAATTCATGACAAAAACATGCCAACAGAAGCAGTGCAAGGGTCACGAAAATACAGAAATCTTTGACACAGAACGGAAAAATAATATTAAAAATATTAACCATCCTGATGTGCCAAAATAATAGTCTAATATAAAATATCTCCCATCCTGCTGTGCCATTAGTAAAGAGCAAATTTCCAACCTACATAGAATAATGTTGGTATTCAGCGCTGCATATATAGCAGACCATACCAATAAAAAATCCAATTATGATTAATTATATAACTATACAAAACCGATTTCGACAACAACTTTAGACTGATTGACTAATTGACTATCGTTGACGCTATTAGAAAACGACAAGATCATAATTGTCAGTCACTCATCATCATTTGCCTCAGGCTCCTCTATCCGTCACCCCTTTCCTCGCAAAACTGAAGTTTCACCTCTTCAAGAATAATATTCATACCCAGACTCATCTGATTCTCCAACTTCCAGTTCTCGCCCTATACGACACCCACCTTAACAGCTACTATTTCCCATCTGACCCTCTGGCAACCGGACTCCGATCTCCTTCGGAATACCCTTTTGGACTGACTCGACGCAACGGTCGTGAATAAGCTGGTGCTCCGGTGCTTCAATTTCGAGTGGCGCTTTAAAAGTTTGGAGTTACGATCACGATAGATTTGAAATGGTTACCGTTGACCGTCAGTCGGGCGTTGGCTGTTATCTCTCCGGCGTCGTTCGTTGCTTTGACTGTGTAGATTCCTTGAGCATTCAGTGGGGCGTTCTTGATGGTTAGAGAATGTGTCCTGTCTTTCGACGCGTAAATCATCGTACTTGACGGTCTGATTAACTGAGCATCTTTAAACCTACAATGCACAAGATATCCTACCTGTCATTTACACCTGATGATAATACACAGGAGTTGTATATGACAATGTCGTATTTAAGACGAAGGGTATACTATATAAAATGTTCTATAGAGATCAAGCCAACTGATAAATATGTTAATGAGTAAATGCATTATATTTGAAAGTAATTCGAATATTTCACTTTAAATGCCTTGCTATTAATTAATTGAAAGGCATATATATCTTTGCAAGTTTTCCGAGACCTTCTGGTGTAAGTTTTTAGCAAAGGGCCTTCAAGCTTTATATTGCTTAGAGCCTCACGAAGTCTAGATCTTGCACAGAATTAAGCTGAGAAAATCTGTCTTACCACTGGACCGTTGGTTCTGGTTTTCCGTCTACTGTGGCCGTGAAATGACCATCATCTTCTTCAATGATCATCAGATCAACCGGTCCCTTTACGAGTCGCGGTTTCAACATCCTCACTGAAATCGTAATTTAGTGTAATGTAATTAGAAGCTTATGTAGCCCCACTGTTCCTATCCCCTCCGTCCAACAATCTTCCCTCCCCAGTCTTCCCTGTCATTGCCTCTCCCTAACCTCTCATGTTCAAGTGTCTTTTCTGTCCAAATGAAATTACTTCTCGAGTAAATGGACACCGCTATTGTTTGTACTCTGACATTGCCAGTCCCAAGCCTTTTTTCTCGGAGTATACCTCGCACTGGGAGCGCTTCTGAATGGATTATGCTATGAGAAGAGCTTTATAAATGGTCAAATACAATACAATACAATACAATACAATAAAGGAGTAGGGCGACGCTAATGATCTTTGTTATCAAACAGTGTGGTTAAACTGAAACTACTACTACTATGTACATGTATATTTTATCGAGCTGTAGGATGCTTAATAAATATGTGTTGGAATATCCCTAACTAATCTAGCACTCATCACTCGTGAAATAGGCGTCAAATAATATAAGCTCACAGTAAAATAAGTGATAATGAATATATCCTTACTGTTGACGGTGAGTCTTGCGGATTGGAATGCCGCTCCTTCAGAGTTCCTGGCCGTGACCTTGACCTCGCCAGTGTCGTCCATTTGAGCGTCTCTGAGGGTCAACGAGACCTTTAATTCGTTTTCGCCAATCTTCTCAGACTTACATAGAATTCGAGGATCTTCTTTGGCGTCCATGCCATCTTTCAACCTGCGATTTTATTCAATAAGCAATCAACGATTACGAGTGTTTACAACGAACCACTGCATGTGCAAACATAGTCCACTGATGCGAATTATAGTAGGTCTATTATATATTATTATATAGAATAATTTATTCTCTTAAATATAATAATTGTAATAAATATATGTTATATGATATTGGGACATTATTACGACCGAACGCAAAGAAAAGAACAATTGACATAGATACAGAGAATGCTGTTGGTACGGCTAACGACATTGGCTAGAGCGCTGGTCACTTGCGCGTTCCGATAGTGGTTTATTCTGGGATTATTATAACTGAAGGGATTCGAAACGGACGAAAATTGGGTCATTGCCCTAGATTATGTCTGTGACTCTGATTTTACACCCGGGACCTTTGCAGGTCAGATCAGTTTTAGTCCCGTTTCTTCTCTGGACGATTGTCGTTACGAAACGAAAGCGACTTAATTCAATAAAAATATTTGCAACGTATGTATCTTGTAAATTACTAAAACAACGTCGAGAATGATTTATTTGGCTTTGTTTGCGTTTGCTCCGTCGAGAGTATTTATCCTGCTGAGTGCCCGGATGACAGTGTAATCTAAAAATAGATGGTCACATACATCGCCCGCGATGTTTCAGAAAAGACGATCTCTGATTGGCTGACATATTGCCGCTGCGTATCCCGTCAGTAATAATAGTCCCAGGTTTATTTCAGAGATTTAAATCTCGGCCTAGCATGACAAAACGTCAAGAAACATTTAAAAAATCATTGACATAGAACAGAACAATAATAGTCTAATATAAAATATTTCCAACCTCGATCTGCCAAAAATAACAGCCTAATATAAAAAAACACGGTCAGTACACGGGACCTTAGAAAGTGTGGCACCCATTCAAACGGAGAGAGCGATGGTGAAGGATCTCACCCGATCAATTCATTGAAAAAGGAACAGGGCCAAAACCATATACGGTCGCTACAGAAAAATTATGAATAGGATTTGAAGAACTTGCCAAGTGATAGAAGGAAGTGGTTTTGCATTGACAACCGATTGAAAGCAAATCTCGTCATCCTCAATGATAATTTCGTCATTCAGTTCCTTCATAAAAATTGGAGCCCACAGTTTCTCTGTAAAAAACAAAACAAAAAGTAACCACCAATGATAACTCTTCTATTTATCTGAGCACTGGCTGCTTAAGGATGAACTTGTGGTTCTTAATTATCTGTAAAATTAATTAGACTAACGTAGACTAGGCCTATCCTAATTAGACTATCCTAGGCTCCAACTCTCTAGTAGGCCTAGTTCTCTAGGCCTGGCCTAGAATATTGCGATTCATGACCATTGACCAAGGCAACAATTTTGCCCATCTTCTTGATTAACGTTGGTTGGCTGATATGGTCATAGTGCGCATTTGTGAAACCAGTCTGAAATAGTCAAACAAGACTTCGTTTCTTAAAATCACATTTTGCCTTAAATTTATAGCTTGGCGTCTCCAGCTATCCATTGTTTTAATTTCGTCATTTTGCACTATTGGTTCCAATACGTATTTTCATACTTTGCAGTTTAATTCTCTATGATTTACCCTGTGATCAACATACTGACCAATAGGCATGTTCATAGTACTGGCATACAGTAGGACTAATCTAATACCATTTCGATCTCTGTCCATTCCGGAATGTTCTCCTCAGTCACATGCAAGCCGCAATAAACCATAATAGGTCTAATGCATTCCGGAAACAATCACGGAAAATTAATAAGCCTTGTCTCATATTTACAACTCCAGAATCCATTTTTTCTTAGAGAAATTTGAAAAGTCGGCAATTTTTTTGTAGGGTAAACGAGTTACTAGATATTAGGCAATTATTAGGCCTATTATACAATAATATACATGTATGCCTAGCTTGTACTTACCGTTAACTATGAGTCGGGCACTTGCTACTATTTCTCCGGCCTCATTAACCGCCTTGATTGAATAGCGACCAGCGTCATGCAGCTGGGCGTCTCTGATAGTCAGCGCATGCGTCGGACCTTCGCTGGCATAAACTGCAGATTCAGATGGCTCGATCCTAGCATTATCTTTAAACCTGAATATATAGTATCACAGTGTGTCAAGACGGAGACCAGAAAAGAAAAGGTTAGTAGCCTACTGAATGATATTGCTACACACAGTGCGTTCCAAACTTTCCCCAGGGTAAACGCATTCTTTTTATTTCTGGTGACATTTCGATACTATTTCATCTTTGTTAACAGGTTTCAACTGTTTAAACTAAGATATCTTCTTCTTCTTTAAGTTCTCTGCCCTTCGGCAGGTTCCAACTTCCAATGACGCCACTCTTCTCTGTGCTGTGCTTTTTCCTTTAGTTCGCTGTATCCGTCGGTCATCCATCCCAGCATCATCTGCCTCGGTCTTCCCTTCTCTTTTCCATATTCACCCTTCTATGATTTCTTTCAGGAGGGAGTCTCCTCTTAATACGTGCCCCACCCAGTTCTTCTGTCTTTCTCTAAGATATAGAACAACCAAATTGTATTGTATTGTATTTGAACACTTGTTGTAGCGCCCCAACCAGATTTCCCATTCAGAGGCGCTCCCGACTACGCTGAAAGTTTCACGCCGAAGCGCATGAGCAATTGCGAGTGAAGGATGCCCAGGGTCCCTACGCGGCGACTTTGAGGTGGATCCGTTCGCAACCCTCCAGCTGCAAGCACCGAACATACCCCTACACCACCGCGCCCCAGTTGTATTGTGATGTGTTGTATTGTGTGTTGTATACTACGTTTATAATGCGACCGAGCCACCCGCAGTAAAGATCCGAGAAATTAATCTCTGATAATCCGACCCGACCGGGAAGCGAACCCGGGGCGCCGACGCGACGAGCGGGCACCAACCCACTCGGCCACTCAGGATCCTTAAATTAAATGTTAAACCAAATGTTAAGACTTTACAGCCAAAATATAAACCAGATTGGATAATGAACCACACTGCAACCAGAAAGTTACTTAATATTATTCAAAGTTGCACTATATCATATAATAGGTAATTCCTAAAGCCCATGTGTATAGCTTTAGAATTAGATAGACGACAAATGTTTTCACTAAAATCTTGACATTCATTTCGATCTACATTTACGATTGAGTCGTGGGTTTCAAGCATTGAATTACATCAATTAAATCTATTAAAGGGCCTTCACCATTTAATTATTTAAAAAAAACCGCGACGAAATAATGTGACATAGAAACTTGTCAACTCTAAGAACAAATTGTAGTCAACAGATGACCAATTTCAAGCTGTTGGAACAAAATACCAAGGCACTAAACTCTGTATAATGCTGAAGTATGAATGTATGAATATCTGAATATCTTACCATTCGATTGTAGGAACTGGTTTGCCTCCAACTGTTGCCACGAAATATCCTTCCTCGTCTTCATTGATCGCGAGGTCGCTTGGACCTTTCAGGATGCTTGGTCTGATTGTTCTCACTATCACCATCAAGTGAAAAAGATATGAAATAGTAAGTTAAAGAAGTGAACATCTTCACTTTCATAAGATCCACGTGTCTTTAACCTGGCAGGGAGCCAACAGTTTAAAACAAAATATACCTATTGTTTATCTCCGTGGCCTGTATGCTGGTCTGAGAGGTCGCGTGTATCTACACTACATAGCGCTATCCAATATTATAATGATTTTATGTTGCGACTTCGCTTGTAAGCGGTCATCGCTACCTCCACTGCCCACTCCAAAGCTTGACTAGTGTAATTTCCTATTCCTGAATCTTGATCCCGCTCAAACTTATGCATCTTCAACTTAGACAAATTAATTCGACCCAGATATCACCAGAATGCTCAGACATCACTCACCTCTTATCCATAAATCACTCCATTGGCAGCAAATCCATGCACGCATTCAATTCAGGTGCATTTCTCAAACTCAAAAATCTCTGAAATATTTTAACGTATCTTCACAAACTCTTAACCGTTCAATTGCCTTGCTCTACCTAAACATCCTCTCACTTCGCTTTTGCCCGTCTCACAGTTATTACTCATCTTAAGTTCTATAATCGATTCATATAACACACCATCTCTACTCTGGAACGATACTCTTAGTTCCGCAAATTCTCCGTTCCTGCACCCATCTTCTCCGTTCCTCTACCCATCTCCTCCGTTCCTCTATACCCATCTTCCCCAGCATAATCTAACCACAGAATTACGTATACGAAATGATCACTCACTCCTGACAATCAGTCTGGCTGAATCTGAAGCCTCTCCTTCTGAGTTCCTCGCAATTACCGTGAACTCGCCGGAATCGTCCATTTCAGCATCGACAAGAGTCAACGAAAGACTGACTTCGTCCTTTCCTTTGGTATCAACGAACTTCAGTCTGGCAATACCACTGACAGCTTTCCCGTCTTTTAGCCTGAACCAAGAAAAGTGAGATGTTATTAATCATATTTAATTCAGTATGAAACGCACATATTTCAATGGTGAGAATTGTAAATTTCTGAAGGTCTTGTGCTATATGCAACACATAATCGCTCTTTTGTTATTTTTTTGAATGAATATCTTTTTCTGGTCAAACCTAAAACAAGAACTGTTCTTGGTGAACGAAGTTATTCCGGTTGTTGGACCTAGATTCTGGAGCTCTCTCCCTCTCCTTCTCTCCCTCCCTGTCTCTGTGTCCCCTCGGTTTACTATCATTTGGTCGAAAGTCATTTGGTCGAAATCATTTGGTCGAAATCATTTGGTCGACGATGAAAAAATCGAACGATCAAAACGTCGAATGATCGTTTGGTCGACAATCAAAAATTCGAACGATCAAAATATCGACAATCAAAAGGTCGAAAATCAAAAGATCGACATTCAAAATGAAGCATGTATAAGAGAATTCCGACGATTTTACTACAAGTGCGCACACTCAAACATACCTACACACAGTCCGACACACACTCACATACACACTTGAACCCCGATCAGTCTGTGAGAGAGGGAGGTTGTGAACTACAGGAAGTGATATGAAAACAAAATTAATAAGCCAATAAATCAAGGAGAGTGTATAGACCTAACGTAAGACGAAAGGTGCGAAATCTGTCAATGCATCGGAACGATGAAAAGGTCGAAGTCAATAGACCGCAACTGGACAGGTCAAAAGGAATGTGTGAGGAAGGTGCGAAATTTTAGAAATCGTGGAACAACATTTCCAACGGCCAGGGGGTAAAGGCAAATAAGGTAGGTTTACAGGTTTATAAAGGTCAGTTTCTCAGTTGTTGAACGCATTTTAAAGTGAAGTCTTGTCTAAGCATTATAGTGGTTTCATAAAATAAAGATAATAATGACTTTAGAATTCGTCAAAAGCAACCGTGGTGCGGATTATGTTGGTTCAGGACGGTTACTCATGGACTATTTGAGGAGAATTGCTCACAACCTTGAGTTGCAAGCATAGGCTAATAGTGACATTTTTTATATGGACTATCTTTATATAATGACGCTATAGATGTATAAAACTAGCCTTAGCATTGAATTAGCATACAAATGATAAAACTTGTAGTAAAATCGTCGGAATTCTCTTAAACATGCTTCATTTTGAATGTCGATCTTTTGATTTTCGACCTTTTGATTGTCGATCTGTTGATCGTTCGACTTTTTGATTGTCGACCAAACGATCATTCGACTTTTTGATCGTTCGATGTTTTCATCGTCGACCAAATGATTTCGACCAAATGATTTCGACCAAATGACTTTCGACCAAATGATAGGATACCGTCCCTGTCTCTGGCTCTCTCTGTCTCTGTCTTTCTCTGGCTCTTCGTGTCTCTCTGTCTCTGTCTGTCTGTCTGTCTCTGTCTTTCTCTCTCTCAGTTTCTCTCCCTCTGGCCTCTGATTTTTAAGTGGCGCTTTATAAATACTTGATTACGATTACGATTAATTCAAGCCTCAAAGGAGAGAGAGAAAGAGCCATAAGCAGCGCTCTACAGGATAGATTACTTCCTTTCCCCAAAAGAAACGAAAACATATAGAACAAACTGCAACTATAATAGCTCATATTTCTTGATTGATTTCTTAGTTTATTGATTTTAATCTGAATTCGAGATCTTCGTACTACTGACCAAGTGATCGACGGCAGAGGTTTGGCGGTGACCGTGCAATGCAAAGACACTTCGTCTTCCTCGATAAGAGTCTTGTCAGCCATCTTCTTCGTAAATACAGGAGCCCAGAGTTTTTCTGTTCAAATGACGATAACACTGTGACAATAATATCTGAGTAGTTTTCCTGAAGGGGCGCTATACAAAATTAATGTTCGAAATGCATGATTAGCCAAATGTCCTAGGTACGGATTTAGCAGCAACTTGTCAATCGCGTCTAAATAAACTCTTCAAGAAATTGACAAGAATAATTCTATTTACAAACACATATTATACCTACGCATTCATACATACAAATACACTTTACGTGCATGTATGCATATATACATAATTACATATATATGCATATATATAATACATACAAAGTCATACATATATATGTTAAGCGAATGAGCATCATAAGTTCAGTTGCAGCCGCAGTACCTTTAACAGTCAGTGTGGCCTTTGCAACCGTTTCTCCGGCTTCATTAACTGCCTTGACGGTGTAAGGTCCCTCGTCATTCAACTTAGATTTTTTGATGATCAACGAGTGAGTCTTTCCTTCACTTGCATAAACCATGACCTCCGATGGCTTTATCAGCTGCGTGCCTTTGAACCTGAAAACAACCAGCGTAATAATAGCTGGCTCAAATTGTGCGGAAAGTTTCTACCGAAGGCTTGGTATGATTTGAAATTGAGGCTTTGTGTAATTTGGTACTGAGGCTTTGTATAATTTGGTTCTGAGGCTTTGTATAATTTGGTTCTGAGGCTTTGTGTAATTTTGTACTGAAGTTTTGTGTAATTTGGTACTGAGGTTTGTATAATTTGGTACTGAGGTATGGTATGGCGTAACAGCTGCAATCTATCCACATCTCTCTGTGCTAACGTCTCTTGCTGAATCAGATAGTAGACAAAGTTATGAGCACATCATTATCGTTTAGCTACTGTTACTAATAGGGGACTATACCGTCTACCTCTTTCCTTTATTCTACATTTTACTTTATCTTACACCTTACTATAATTTTAACTGCAAATTTTACTCTCACATTTTCAGTGCATAACTTCACAGTTTGTTGTTTTAGACGCACGGTAAACTATTCGGCAATTTAAAAAACCAAGTGAAACAGCCGCACTAAAACTTCTTTCTCGATGTCAATACCAAATACCTTAGATAGATATCGGAAGCAGGTGGTTTTTCTGTTGTTGCTACCAACACCGTTCTAAGTAGGCCTATCACGATTCTACATGTAACTGGGATCGCCTCTCTCTCGAGCTGATGCTCAAACTCTTCACTTTTGTCCCTTCCACAGTTTCGCAAGCCTGAAGTCTGTATTATTTGATATAATGAATTACTGGTTCGGGTCTGGAGCGCCACAACGTATGGAGTGTCTAACGTATCTATGTATTTTAACTCACTGATCGTGCTTTGTCAGTGCCAGCCCCAAGCTTGGCGAAAGGCGGAGGGCGACGCTAATGATCTTTGTTATCACACAGTGTCGTTAAACTGAAACTGAAATAGTAGAGCACAAGATGAGTTTTTTCTTAAAGTGGCGCTTTATAAATGTCAGATTACAAATACAAGTACAATTACAAAATGGTTGTTGAGTGAAGGAGTCTCATAGTTTCTTACCACTGGACGTTTGGCTCTGGTTTACCACCAACTGTTGTCCGGAAGTATCCATCGTCATGTTCAGTGATGACTAAGTCGTTTGGTCCATTCGAAAAGAATGGCTTGATTGTTCTCACTAAAACATTAACGATAGGATTGAAGCAACATCAGCAGTCAGTGTATGTGTACGTTGATGCCTAACTCTAATCTATTCTAGTGACTTCTAAAGTGCCATTATCTGACCTAGTGGCTCGTAGAAGTCGCCGCTCTTCGGCTGACGGGTGGGAGATATTGGTCCCACAAGTCTGCTCCTCCACTAGACAGAAAAGGCCCTTTTCGGGTGTGAGACCCTCCATTTGGAATCGGCTCCCACTGGAGTTGCTTGTTACCTCGGAACGACGCGCCTACAGTCTATAAGCTGATGTTTTTGGTCCTACTAGCTGGAACCGATTGCCCCAGTCCCTCCGGGCCGACCTTTTTTCAATTTTTTTGACCAGTTCCGCAAGCGCCTGAAAATTTCCATCTCTACTAGCGAAGACACTGGCCCAGGTCGGGAGCGCCTCTGTTCTTGAGTGGCGCTATATAAATATTCGATTACGATTACGATTAAATCTGTACTTTTTAGCCGTGGCTGGGCTAGGAGCGCCTCTGAGTAGGTTTCTTGAAGGGACACTATACAAATTTTCAAAATCAATGATTGATAAGTCAGAAATACAGAAGCCAGACTATGCCTGATGTTGAACAAAGTTAGTCCTAGAAATGACTCGATTTTACAAAGGAAGGGAGAACTTACTTTTGACAGTAAGTCGAGCGGAATTTGTTGCCTCTCCCTCTGAGTTCCTAGCGATGACCTTGAACTCTCCGCAGTCCGTCATCTCAGCGTCCTTGAGCGTCAGAATCAGCTTCACTTCATCCTTCTTTTCATTCGCACCATCCAATCTGATTCTGGGACTTTCTTTGACTTCCTTGCCATCCTTGTACCTGCATACAACGAAAATTGGACATTTAAATATAACTCTCTACATGTATAATATCTCAGCGCTTAGTATACCGCTTTAGAAATTCGGAGCTTACAAATTATTATGATTACGAATAATACAGAGTTAGTCTACGTTGCGTAAGATCAAGTACAGTTGTCTTAGTTTTCCGTTTAATAACTCACCAGCTGATCGATGGAAGTGGCTTTGCGTTAACGATACACTCGAGGCTGATATTGTCCTCTTCAATTAATGTAACATCGACCAACTTCTTCGTAAAAATGGGCGGCCACAGTTTTTCTAAATAAAACGTAAATACACACCGTATGAATGAGCGATTCCACCTGTCTATTAAGCAATAAAGCTAGTAGTAAAAATATGAACAAATAAATCAGTCATTCAAGTAATAAATCAATCAATCAATGCACCTTACCACAAAGAACAATTCTTTTACGTCGCAAGTCAATGAATCGTCCATCAATCAATCTGAATTTATATAGCGCCCCTTCAACATCTCTACTAAGAGGCGCTTTCGACATGGGGAGGAGAAGTATAAATAACTATGTCAGAGCTGAGAGAGAAATAAACCGTAGTTTGAAGTTTGTGTTGACTGTATGTACAGAGAAAAGACAATTAACCCACGTAAGAGAACGTATGCAAAGTCTCTTTTAACTATAGAGACTCCGCATACACCTTTTACAGGAATCTGAAAACTGTTCTTTATCGCTGGAGTTCAGCTGGGAGCGCCTCTGAGTAGGTTATCTTGGAGGGGCGCTATAAGTCCACTGAATGAATGAATGAATTAATCAATTAATTAAGTAATTAATTAATGAACGATGTAGGCCTCACTCTCTTCCCTACAATTTAGTCCTATCAGAATACGACATCTTGGTATCGATGAGGTATTCAGGTAATTGGATTCGCAAATTAAACGTTTACCAGTCCAAGAAAAACGTTTTAGGTTACTAGTTTTATTTACCGTTGACAATGAGACGTGCATTGGCGACATGCTCTCCTGCCTCATTGACAGCCTTGACCGAGTAAATGCCTCCATGGTCTAGCTGAGCTTTCTTGATTAACAGCGAATGCTTTTGACCTTCGCTCGCATGAACTGCAGCCTCAGAAGGGTTGATCAGTTGAGCGTCTTTGAACCTGAAATAGATTGATTAATAATTTATGGGTTAGTCGCAAATTAATTGCAGTCAGTTGAACGATAGTTGAATGCATGCGCGATTAGCACATGAAGGAAATCACAATCGTCATTATCTACTTAATTATCTACTCAATTATCTTCTTAATTATCTACTTTAATCACAATCGTCATTATCTACTTAATTATCTACTTCTTCATTACCAATGTTGCCAGCATCGCCATCGTCACCATCGCATCATCATTATTCAACAACAACAACGACAGCTATAGTCATGAATTGTGGTAAAGATGCTTGCCATTGGATCGTTGGTTCCGGTTTGCCGCTAATCGATGCCTGAAAATATCCGTCCTCGTGCTCAGTGATGACCAGGTCTACAGGTCCCTTCAGTAAAGCTGGTTTCACGGTCCTCACTGAAATAAGTGTAGAAATTGGGCAGTTAGGTCGGGTCAATCATCTAACATGGAGATCGTTGGAAATAATGTTATGTAACAGTTGTGCAAATAAAACCAGGTTTTGAAGTGAAAATAACTAACTAACTGGCGTATCAAAATCAAACCAGAAACATGTTAGCTTGTAGAAGGTTAGTTCGTTGAAAAGGAGAGACACAAGCTCTATGGTGGATAACTCCGCAACTGCTCGTACTCCGGCAGTGCCAGTCCCAAGCCTGGATAGAGGAGGAGGACGACGCTAATTATTTTTGTTATCACACAGTATCGTTATTTAAACTGAAACTTATACTACAATGGCGGATAAGCCCGCTGAAAGCTGTAGACCCTGACTATGTAGGGATTGTAGGTCATATATACGCATTTTCATACTTGTTTTCTTTATTAAGATTCATATAGGCCTGCGTTTATCGGGTTTAGGAATATCGTTTTAAGCATAGTAGCCTATTATTCAGAAACACGATGGCTATGAAGCTAACTGGGTTAGGCTACTTTATAAGCGCTTAATCTTGACAGTATTATTCAGAAACAGGATGGCTAAGTCTAATTGAGTAACTTTAAATGAGCTTACTCTTGACAATGAGCCTGGTTGTGTCGGACGCTTCTCCTTCGGAGTTCTTGGCCAGGACCTCGAATTCTCCGCTGTCCGTCATTTCAGCGTCCTCGATGCTTAGGACGAGTTTCACTTCGTCCGCTGACACCTTCACTGCATCACGCTTAATTCGCCGACTGTCCTTCAGCTCCAGTCCGTCTTTAAACCTGTACACCATGTGCAAAATACGCACAGGTTAGTAATTCTGTCTGTCTGTTTGTCTGTCTGTATGCATGTATGTATGTATAGGTCCCTCCCTATGGAATGGACTTTCTCCTTCTCTAAGCTCTACAATCCTCTCTGGTAGCATCTCTACCTCTTTCTCTCACCTTAAAACCTTACTTTTCTCTCGGGTACCTCGCACTGGGAGCGCTTCTGAAAGGCTTATGCTATGAGAAGCGCTTTATAAATGATCAAAATACAATACAGTATACAATGTATGTATCAGAGCACTTGTATAGCGCCTTTATGTAACTCATAAGGGCGCTCCGGCACGGCTACCTAGAAATCACCGAACAAATGTCTGTCTGTTCCTCTATGTATCTGTCTGTCTGTCTACTCTGCCGTCTGTCTGTCTATCTGTTTGCTTGTCCGTTCATGTATCTGTTAGTCTGTCTATCTGAATGTCACTCTCTATTAATGTAATTGTAATTGCGACAACTTGTGAAGTAGTCTAAGCAGAATAGGAGAATACAAGCGAGCTCTACAAAATAATACGACGGACATCTGCCACATGCGGCACTTACATTTCCATATGACCATAATCAACTATTTCCAGAGGATCGCTTCGAATATCCCTCAACTGACAGATAACAAAATATAACATTCCAGTATATATAATGGGCATCTCTTTTGCACCGATATTCAAGGATTCTCTAAAAGGGTGAACGCGAACAACGTGAAGTACTAACCAAGTGATTGACGGAAGAGGCTTAGCACTGACGAGGCACTGAAAGATAATTCTATCCTCTTCTAAAGCTGTTTCGTTTTTCATCTGTTCCGTGAATATTGGAGCCCAGAGTATCTCTGCACACATTTATCCAGTAAGAATTATAACATATTAGGCCTACTTAATTTAACACTTTAACTACGAGAGTGTACTAAAAGTGACTGAGTTACCAATGCAGCTCGTCGTTATATGAATAAAACAGAAAAAGGCGGTGAAAAGAAGTTCGTCGTTAAAGTGTTAAATGAAGGACAGAAACAAGACACTGTGAAAGCATATTTCTGGAAACCAACAATTAAACATATTTTTATTTTACTCACAAAAGATTACTTTAAATTTGAGGAATCATTTTACCTACGGTGAAAACATTTAAAACACATAGGGGCCTACACGATACTTCTCTGCATGGGTTTTAACAAGCATTCAGTAGAGCATATTCTTACTTACTAAGGTACATCAAGGCTACTTCGTGCCAATGTCGTAGAATGAACTACAGGCGCTAAGTAAATTGAAGCACATACATATGTAGGTAATAAATATTTCGGACTTAAGAGTTTCGATAAACCTATATTTGTGATAAGAACAATACGTCAGGAACTTTAGGCAGGGTCCAATAATACGTCGAAATGACTATGAATTGATAGAAGCAAGTCATCGATTAAAAATCTCAGTCATAATTATTTTACCAGCTAAACGAATACCAAAGATTTGGAACTTACCATGTACGGTAAGCCTGGCTGTTGCGACTATTTCTCCAGCTACGTTAGTGGCTTTAACGGTGTAGGAACCTCCATTTGGGAGCTGAGCATTTTTGATTGCCAGTGAATATGTCTGGTCTTTTTTGGCCAAAACCATGACATCTGACGGTTTGATGACCATGGAATCTTTAATCCTAGCAACAATGAATTTCCTTTAAAAGATGGACTTAGGCCTAGAGTTAGTGCTCAAAAGCTTGCACATTTTAAATCAATCACTTCACCAACACTTTTAAAAGCGATCTCTCTTACTTGGAGCCCCTGTAATGAAAAGAAGCCATAAACGTACATTTTCTGATCGAATGCATGAACGAACGAACACATGAATGAATGAATGAATGAATGAATGAATCGATTAATTAATTAATTAATTAACGAACGAACACATGATTGAATGCTAATGAATGAATGAATGAATGAATGAATGAATGAATGAATGAATGAATGAATGAATGAATGAATGAATGAATAAATAAATTAATTAAGAATGAATTAATTAATTAACATTTCTGCACGACTTAGTCGCAGGTAGCGAGTTCGTCTTACCACTGAACGGTTGGCTCCGGTTTTCCGACGATCGTTGCCTGGAAAAATCCGTCTTCGTTTTCCATGATTTCCTGGTCTTCTGGTCCTTTCAGCATCTTCGGAGCTGCGGTCCTCACTAAAAGGAACCCAAACGTACTTCTGAACCGTTCCAATGGCATTATTAAATTTAATTTACTATAATTTGGAATGACATTGTATTGTATTGCATTGCATTGTATAGCTTTGTATTGTATCGCAATGTATTGTATTGCATCGTATTATTTTGCCCTGCATAGCACTGTATTGCAATGTACTGCATTGCATTGTGCAAGGCGATCGTTCAGCCACTCAGCTCGCAAAATATACAAAGCAAAGCGATTTAACTTTCAATAATTTTAAAACATTCTCAACACGTTGCTCAATAAAATACCTTCTACGTTACAACCTAATCATCATAGAATCGGTCTTCAATGAGACATCGTTATAGAATGTAAACTGAAATCTACTGGAGTCTCTCACTCTTGACGGTAAGTCTGGCCGAGTTTGAAGCCATTCCTTGCGAGTTCTTTGCCACGACCTCAAACACACCGCAATCCGTCATCTCTGTGTCAGCGATCGTCAATGACAGACCGAACTCGTCTTTCCTTATATCTGTGCGGCTCTGCTTAAACCGAACACTTTCAATCAGTTCCTTTCCGTCCTTTATCCTGCAATGCAACATACAGTAAATAAAATCATCCACAATAAGAATAACTATGTTAGTAACTAATGATCAATAATATTTATTAATAATAGTAATGATACTTTATATATCAACATCATCATTAATTTATTAATATATTATATAATTATGGTATATCTTTGTAATGTTAATAATAGTATTACAACCAACATGTTTGTTCCCCTTGCCTTTGAAACCCTTGGTTCTTGTAAATGCTGAGGGTACAGAATTTCTCTCCAAATTGAGACGTCTCTGGAGATCGACAAGAAACTAACTTCCTATCTCCAACGTCTTTCCATCTGCATCCAGCATCACAATCCCATTGCATTCAGAGGCACATTTCCGGATGGGGCAAATCCTGGGACAAGGCCTAATTTGTCGGAGATGATATTTGTACACCTATCATAATTTGTTTGTTCCTGGGGGATCATTTCTACTCGGGTTAAAACATAATAAAGACTTGAAGTGTGAGTGAGTAGATAACTTGCCATGCAATAACAGGTGGTGGTTTTGCATTGACGGAACATCGGAATGTGATTGCATCGTCTTCAATCAGTTCTTCGTCAACCATATCTTCAGTGAAGACAGGAGGCCAAAGCTTCTCTACTCAAAGAAGAAAACAATCGTCATATACCATTTATACAGTGCAAGAACAGTTTAAGCTTTTCATCCGTTACTTCATACACAGCCCTTTTTTTACCTAACGCCCACCCCCGCCCTCAAGATGTCCGGACGATCAAGGAACATAAGAATACAGACAAGGAACATATGTCAGGATATATGGATTCAGACACTGAACTTCGGGCTACACACAACTTGGAGATGAATCCAAGACCGGATGATGACGATGATGATGATGATGATGATGATGATGATGATGATGATGATGATGATGATGATGATGATGATGATGATGATGAGCTCCTCAACCTGAGAAAGAAAGATGATGATGACATGATGATGATGATGAGACAATCAGAGGAGCTTCCCCAACACAGAGAAGAGAGAGAGAGAGACAGACAGACAGACAGACAGACACAGACAGACACAGACAGACACACAGACACACAGACACAGACAGAGATAGCGTGTGTGTGTCACCGTTGACTTTAAGCTGAGCGGATGCGGTGGTTTCTCCAGCGACGTTGACCGCCTTGATTGTATATCTTCCTTTATCGTCCAATTTCGCTTTTTTGATCGTCAGCGAATGAGTTTTATCATCCGAAGCATAGGTCATAACCTCCGACGGTTTGATCAGACTTTCACCCTTGAACCTAAAATAAAAGTTAATTGGAAATTATAAACAGCGGTTTCGTGGTCTGTCTTCGAAAGAGTCCTATTTAAAAATATCTACCGAATATCGTTCTCTCTTAAGTACCTTCCTTACTAAACGTCTTCTGAACCACTTAAAACCCTTGTTGTGTT
>JACEVL010000632.1:377500-480000 GCA_020284085.1 Aporrectodea caliginosa
TGAATGAATGAATGTATAGCATTGTCTTCACTGTATTGTATTGCATCTACTGTACATGTGCTGTCTCACCGACTGGTATCAGATTGGCGCTTGTCTGGTCCTCTCCCACTTCGTTGATTGCGTGGCACGTGTACAGCTTACGAAGGTCCTCGACAAGAACTCTGTGGATCGTCAGGGTCTGTTCCTCTCCGTCATCGCTCTCCTCCATCCGATACCTCTCCTCCCCCTGTTGGATTCTGACCCCGGACGCCAGCCACGTGACCTTGGCCCGCGGAAAGGCGTGCAGACGGCAGATTAGCTTGATCGCCTTGTGGATGTGGATGTCCGTGTCCTTCAGGGGTTCGACGAAGGTCGGCTTTTCGAAGAGCACAACAACTGGAGCACTAGACGTCACTTCGCCCTCTGAGTTCGTCACCGATACCGTGTAGGCGCCACCATCATCCATCAACGACCGATCAATGTCGAGGGCGATTCGCGGTGGGTCGAAAGTCGTTCTACTCAACGTAACACGACACAGCGCAGTGATATACACAGTGCAACAGTGCTTGTGGTTTTATCAGAGACTACTGAACCACTTAAAACCCCTGTTATGTTATGTAGGCCTATGTCATCGGACGATCCCAACAGGTCGCGGCTGCGATCATCATGTTTTTGTGCCCTTAGGCCCAACTAAAGCTAAAACGGGCAATCGGGCCTTTTGGGACACTGGTCCACGTACCTGGAACAGTCTTCCTGCACTTATTCAGAAAGCCAAAATCCTTTCTGTTTTCAAAAAACAATTTAAAATGCAATTGTTGCATAACTCGGAGCATTAGTATTTGTGCCAATAGTTGACAGTGTGTGTAAAGCATCCTAGAAGTAGCATGCTACCGACGATGCTCTAGAAATTGTCGTAATTACAAAGTTATGCTAAGTGACATTGGATAGGAACATTTATATAGAGACGTCAGCGACAACTCACCTGTATCGCTCTCCTATCAGTTCCGTTCCATTGCGGAACCAGACGATCTCAGTTGGTTCTGGCACCGCATCCACCTCGCAGTCCAGTCCAATCGGTTGACCGAGGTCAACTTGGACTGGCTGTAAATCGCGAAGGAAGCGAAGAACCGACTGCAGAGAAAGAGAGCAGAATGAAATGATTTTGATGCCTTATTGTACCTTGCGATAACGGCGCTATAAAAGTCATTAGATTAGATTAGATTAAAATGAATTTTGTGACTTTGTTTCTCGATAACCGAACTTATAGATGGAGCTAGTCACTGTTAGGGTCTAAAATCCGTTAAATAAATATTAAAATACACGTATACGTATACAAACACTCATGCATGCACACATACACACATACATACATGCATGCATACATACACACATACATACATGCATGCATACATACATACATACATACATACATACAATCATACATGCATACATTCACACATACAATGCCATACATACACACATACATACATGCATGCATACATACATACATACAATCATACATGCATACATTCACACATACAATGCCATACATACATACATACATTGCAATGCTTTTCTCGCAGTGTATGAACTTTACAGGTATGTTGGAGCAGGAATGCATGGATACCTTCTTTGACTTTCTTTCTGTAGACACATGTGAAATATTTAACCTATGGCTATACATGACTATAAGAATGTGTAGCAACTGATGACACACTTACCGGAATTCCGTTGACGTAGAGATAAGTTTCCGATCGAACAGGTGACTTATGTTCAAATTCATTGATCTTTAGGTTGATGTCAACCTTGCAAGGAGTCGTCAGATACTGAAATATTTACAAGCATTCTACAGCATCAGTTAGTCGGCGACTTTATGATTGAGGTTATTAAAAGTCGTTGCTTAAAAAGACAGACCTTTTAAATACAATAATGCAGGTGATAATGTTGACAAAACCGATGATGACTATGATGATGTTGATGATAATGATGCTGCTGCTGATCAGGATGATGCCAATGATGATGATGCCGACTGTGCCGATGATGAGGATGCCGATGATGAGGATGATGAGGATGCCGATGATGATGATGAGGAGAAGGATGCCGATGATGATGATTATTATTATTATTATGATGATGACCATGATGATGATGATCATGATGACTTTAAAGACGACGATTATACCGGTGACGATGATAATGATGAGGATGGTGACGATTTAGATGTTGTCGTGATACCCTGGCTCTTTTGACGGGACGTGACAGTCTGTTTCTTTGTCTCGTGGTCAGTTCTCTCGGTGAAAGTGCCACGTGAACAGCGCCACCTATCGTCTCAGTTATGACCTCGGTGATGGCCAACTCGCTCTCCCTCTTTCGACTCATTTCTGAAAAATTAAACAAAAAGTAAGAAATCCTCTATGAAGCCCAACTCTTGGTCTCAACTTGCTACCTTGAAATAAGAAAATGGTAGTTGCTTGAGACACGTTAACGGTCAAGGTCATGTTGATAATGACTACAACGATGATGACGATGACAGAAAAACTAACCTCCCTCCATCCCACTGATTTAGACTTTCCTCTCTCATAGAAAGTAATTTTTTTAGACAATCTGCTCCCGCCCTATAGGTCTTTCCTGTGCGGTAGCAGTGACTACCTCCCATTCAAGATAGGCGTGAGTTTTGTCATACAATATGCCCCGTTGTGGGTCTTTTCTGTGGGCGATAACAGTGACTACCACGAGTCTGCTCCCGCTCTAGGTCTTTCCTATGGCGGAAGTAGTTAAGACTACCTCCCATACAAGATAGGCCTAAGTTTTGTCATACAGTCTGCGGCTGTCTGCCTCTGCCTAGGTGTTTCCTATGGGGCGGGAGCAGTACAGGCTACTCCTCCCCATTCAAGATGCGTTTTGCCATTCACTCTGTGCCTCCCGAGAGGTCTTTGCTATCACTATCTCCCATTCAAGAAAAGTCGGCATCAGAGGTGTAGCCAGGAAACAATTTGGGGGGCGTAGTTTTCAGGGTTTTCCATTGAACATGGTCGTATTCTTATACAGTTTTCGTTTTTAATAACAGTATTGTCTTTATTTGGGGGGTTGACTACGCAAGCCCCCCTCAATACGCCTATGGTCGGCGTTGTCTGGCACGGTCACAGTCTCGAGACACGATACATAGCGGTTCACCTTTCTGGACTATTATTATTATTAAGCAATCATGAAACACCGTAGCGTTAGCCTATAATTACATGTATAGCAAGTCAACTTGTCAACATCTGAAAATGGGAGAGGCAGCGGTTTTTTAAAAGTATACTATGGGTTATTCTCACCTTTACGAGGAAACGTAAAGTAGTTGATAACAATTTCTCGCGGTATTGTCGCTCTAATATGAGCTACTCGTTTTATGGTATGATCTTGCTTAGCATTCACTCGTAACAACGTACCTGGTAGCGGTGTGACTATCGTCTTGTTACCAATAAAGGAATAATATTATAATAATCAAGAGCAAAATTTTGGTAGGCATGTAACATAGTAGATATTCGTTACCGTTCATGAAATAGTAATTGTGATAGGCATGATGGGTATGGCGTAGGGGTTTGCTCAACTCGACCTTTGCATAGGGCCCACTGCTAGATTTAGACGAAAAGCTCTTGAGATCTGTAGACAGCTAAGAACAAGATTGGCTCATAAAGGTTTAACTTGAGAGCTCTTAAAGCCAACGCACATTCTTTCGAAGCAACATTAATAGGCACACACCTACGATATTGTATATAGTTTTAGGCAATCGGAGTGGTTGGACTAATTGTAGCATTATGCAGGCTACAAAACAATATAGACCTAAGTTAAAATAAGGTCGCTTTATGTTAAGAAACCATCCATGACTCCACAATCAGATAAAAGTCTAACGTGTTCCATTTTTATGAAGGTACTTCTGCCAGCATGTCCACATAATAATAATCATAATAATAATAATAATAATAATAATAATAATAATAATAATAATAATAATAATAATAATAATAATAATAATAATAATAATAATAATAATAATAATATTTTCGTTTATTGAAACAATCCGGTTGACAAACCGCAACCGGTTACAGTGTACAGTAATGTAATTTAAACAATTCACAAGAACACAAATGACAGAAGACATAAATTTTGTCTTAACTACTAACAGAACAGACAGCCTGCAATACACGGCGTTAATAGCAGCCTACAAAGCATGGCCGCCCTACGGGTCTCGAACTCGGTACCTCTCGCTCTCTATGCCAGTGTATTATCCAATGCGCTATTGGACCCGTATAGGACTTATATTTCCATGTAGGACCCGTAAGTAGGCTATAGTAATATGGGCTATAGCCCATCTAATGCCCGTAGAAATACTGGCAGGGACTTTTTGTTTGAACGCCTCACATAATCTATTGGTTGAAAAGTAAATGCGACAGTAGGCCTACTAATCCAACTACAGTGTAGAGTCACTTTTAGAATTCGAATCCCAACGCAGTGGTATAATAAGCCTAATCTAATCTAATCTAATCTAATCTAATCTAATCTAATCTAATCTAATCTAATCTAATCTAATCTAATCTAATCTAAATCAATCTAATGACTTCTCTAGCGCAGTTTTAAAGTGGAGAAGGCATCTGTCTAACGGTCACTGCAGGTGAAACCGTTGAAAGAAATCGCAGAAATCCGTTGTTGGTTGAGAGAAACCAAAGTGGGCAAATCATAGGGTAGGCTGGGTAGCCTATTATATATAGCAGTCGATGCAGCGGTAGCCGAGAGCTTATTAAACAGTTTTTCTGTAATAATTATTTAGATTTTTCTAAAGTCAATATTAAAACTCCAGACACTCTATTTTGAAAATTAAACTGAAGTCTTTCAGCGGAACATTTGAATGTTGTGATGTCAGCTCAAGGAGTAGGTGTGGCGTCAGTTGATGCCTTTGTTAACTGGATATCGGCGCCGCAGAAATTCCTTTTTAGTAGGAGATAATATTGGGATTAGCTTATAGCACGCCGGACTGCATATTGTTTGCCAGTAGGCCATAATATCGTTACTTCACAGCACAGCTAATACTGTACCTTTCCCAATTATTCAGATCACGTTTTCCAAAGACGACATAAAAGTACTATTATACGCACACGGACACACGCATTCACAGATATATGCGCAAACACAGATAGGCCTACATTGTGTTGATGCCCTAATATCCATGCAGCGATGTACGGCATCGTTTCTGCTGGATATTCATTCCATCGGTATACGTGTGTAAGTGCGACCATATGAACAGATCGATGCTGTGCTTGAAGACAGGTGATTACAGTGCTTAGCATTGCATGATAGCCAGAATTAAGGGCGTGCTGCTGTGCTGGAATAATACGCGAAGTAATTTCGGACCGGAAAAGCATGCAGTTGATGTGTCAGCCTTTGAGGCTGCATAGGAATCTGGACTAAAAATTATCTAAGTGTGCGGACAATAAAAAGCATCTCGCCCAATACGGTAATACCGTTATTGAATATGATAATTTCATTGATTCATGCATTCTGAAAATTTACATATCGCCCTTAAAGAAGCCTACTCAGCGGCTCTCCCAGCACAGCCACGGCTAAATGTGATGGTTCAAGCAGCTTCTAGAATGTATAGGCGCATCGTTCCGAGGTAACAAGCGCAACTCAGGTGGGAACTCATTCCAAGAGGAAAACGCACGATGCTATGCGTTCGATGTAAGCCTAGAATCTCACGAACACAGCAGAAAATGCTATGCAAAACATCATTGCAATGTAAAAAGTGCAACAGCGCTGTTGGGTCTACAAAGTGGCTGTCTAACAGAAAATGAGTAGGCCTATTGATAACAGAGGCCAAGGCAGCATATACCCGGTACGTCAGCAGAAGTGGTTCCGACGTTCGACTTAATTATTTCATTGCGAGTGCAAACATGATCCAACAGTCCCTTAAACCGACGACTACTCATTACCTATTTCCATTTAAAACAATGTAAATTAATTTAAAACAATGCAAATCAACGTTATGTAAATCAGTGTAACGTAACGTCAAATACCCTATTCACAGCGACATCTATCTTATCTCACCGGCCTAGGCCTACCTGATTTCTGACAACGCAACTCGAACAGTTGACGTCCAAGCGCAACGTAAAAGATTGTAATGTAAATCCTCTATAGGCTCTACATACGAATCGTGTTCTTGTTAAGTAAGACCGCTATATAAAGCAACGTAGTTCAGGATACATGTAGCCTACACTGTGACTAAAATGATCTACAACATCGGAGTCCAGCGTAGTCGCTGTGACCAACGCTCGTATACGGGGCGCACGTATGCAAGACGCCGCGATGGGGCCTGCCAGGCCGGACAAACTGCGTGGGCATATACATAAATATATATATATATATATATATATATATGTATAATATACATATATATATATGTATGTATATATATATATATATATATATATATATATATATTATAACGAGAGCGCTGTGTCTAGGCTCATTGTAATACCTGCTCGTGCGGGAAATCGCCATTGATTACATAGATCAGGCGTTCGACGCAGTGGTGCAAAGTTCAAGTTTCTGTTTTATAAGCCTTAGACGACTTAACATAGCGTTGTTCACGATTGAAATCGACAGCAGAATGAAAGCTTAGGCCTACGTTATGGGCCGTTATCATTAATAATAGTTGAGTTAGGCGTCCTACACATGTTCATATGCAACCCTGCAAACAAGCAACATTGTTGCATTAACCAGTATGAGAATTGTAGAAAAAAAGACGAGGGAGGGGGTTGGGTCAGATTTTTATCCACGTGGAGTTTGGGTGACTTAACAATGGGGTACTAAGAAAGACTAGGGGGTTGAACCTCCCAAATCCCCCAATTCTCACCATGGCATTAACCGAACGGTCTCAATAACGGAAATCTTTTGCGGTGATCGATCCAGTGTTGTGGAACAATCTTCGAAACCATTTGGCTATCTATGGGCTTGCATCCCAGAAGGTCCACTGAATGTGAAACGCTACATAAATTGGCAAACATGACACACTAAAATAAACAACAGTTCAGTAGTTGTAACTAGTAGACGTCACCTATAGGCCTATATTACACGGTCGCACAGCGATACCTATGCAATTAGGCCTACGTGCACTTACCTAGTTAGCTAGTGAGAAATTATCTAGCCTACGCGGTTCCAGTAGGCCTAGGCCTAGCTGTTATAAATTCATGCACACGTTTGTAGGCTATATAATAGCGGCCGTATAGCCTCGACCTGTTGTAGATAGTAGGCTAATTATAGAGACTATACGAGTTACAGGCAACAAAATTGTCCCTGCAGAGTGATTAATTTATTATATCTGAAGTCGCCCGAGAACTGCACCTGATCTTGTTGCATTTCTCTGTTTCACAGTCACCAGGATGCGCCCCATTATATGGTCGATGGTAGGCCTACATTTAGAAGAATGCAAAGAAGAATGCAATGGAAAATAATGCAATGAAGATTATGATGATGATAATGATGATGATGATGATGATGATGATGATGATGATGATGATGATGATGACGATGATGATGATGATAATAATAATAATAATAATAATAATAACAATAATAACAATAAAAGTAATAATAATAATAATAATAATAATAATAATAATAATAATAATAATAATAATAATAATAATAATGATTAAAAGGCACTTTTCCTGCAAACCCGAAGACGAGGCCTGACCCTCCAGACAAATTTCCTGCTCCGTAGGCCTATAGCAATTTTTTCTAAATCCTGAGGGATCCTTGATACCTCGGGTAAAAAATAATAATCTTCGTTTAATGTTTCAAACCGACAAGTACGCAATCATATTATGAATTACAAATCATAGTATGAATGGATGATAACAAGTTATTACAGGAGTCGAATTCAACTGTTTGGCAGCCATGCAAGGCGCCCGTAATGTTAATTTTTTTTCAACGCCACCTAGCGAATGAAAAGGCTGAGTCGACTTTAGGGATGGTACCGGGAAGCGATCCCTGGTCCGTTGCCTCTACGCGCCAGAGTGTTACCATTGCTCTAAACCCCTCCCCACGATGGAGAATAATAAGCAGGAGATTGAGGAGAATGAGAAGAATGCAGAGAAGACGAAGGCAAAGAAGATTATGAAGATTGCTAGGAAGTATATGAAAAAAGAAGCAGGAGGTGGAGAAGGCGAAGAAGACGAACAAGGGAAACGCGAATAATAAGAAGACGGAAAAGAATGCAAAGAAGAAGAAGCAGAAGAAGAAGAAAAATGCCTAAAGCCATACGTCGATGCCTAAAGCTAACCTGAGAGGCAGCCATGAGTGTAAAATTATGTTATAATGACTTCATTTCCTTAGCCTCTGTTAATGAGAGCTATTCCTCTCCCTCGCCAACTCAGGTGGCTTCGTAGGTCTACGGGCAAGCCTGTACTCTATCGGTTTGCATTTTGTTCTATCGGTTTACCTTGTACTCTTTCGGTCTGTCTGGTACTCTATCGGTTTGGCTTGTACTCTAGCGGTTTGCCTTGTACTCTATCGGTTTGCCTTGTACTCTATCGGTTTGTCTTGTACTCTATCGGTTTGCATTGTACTCTATCGGTTTGGCTTGTACTCTATCGGTTTGCTTTGTACTCTATCGGTTTGCCTTGTACTCTATCGGTTTGGCTTGTACTCTATCGGTTTGCCTTGTACTCTATCGGTTTGGCTTTTACTCTATCGGTTTGGCTTATACTCTAGTGGTTTGGTGTGTACTCTATCGGTTTGCCTTGTACTATATCGGTTTGGCTTGTACTCTATCGGTTTGGCTTGTACTCTATCGGTTTGGCTTGTACTCTATCGGTTTGGCTTGTACTCTATCGGTTTGCCTTGTACTCTATCGGTGTGCCTTGTACTCTATCGGTTTGTCTTGTACTCTATCGGTTTGCATTGTACTCTATCGGTTTGGTTTGTACTCTATCGGTTTGCCTTGTACTATATCGGTTTGGCTTGTACTCTATCGGTTTGGCATGTACTCTATCGGTTTGGCTTGTACTCTATCGGTTTGCCTTGTACTATATCGGTTTGGCTTGTACTCTATCGGTTTGGCTTGTACTCTATCGGTTTGGCTTATACTCTATCGGTTTGCCTTGTACTCTATCGAGTTGGGCTTGTACTCTATCGGTTTGGAATGCACTCTATCAGTTTGCCTTGTACTCTAGCGGTTTGTCTTGTTCTCTATCAGTTTGCCTTGTACTCTGGCGGTTTTGGCTTGTACTCTATCAGTTTGGCTTGTACTCTATCGGTTTGTCTTGTACTCTATCGGGTTGTCTTGTACTCTATCGGTTTGGCTTGTACTCTATCGGTTTGCCTTGTACTCTATCGAGTTTGGTTTGTACTCTAGCGGTTTAAATTGGCTTGTACTCTATCGGATTGGCTCGTACTCTATCGGTTTGGCTTGTACTCTATCGGTTTGGCTTGTACTCTTTACAAGCCACATTTAAACCGATAGAGTACAAGGCAAACCCTAAACCTATAGAGCCAAACCGCTAGAGTACAAGGCAAACCGATAGAGTGCAAGGCAAAGCGATAGAGTACAAGCCAAAACCGATCGAGTACAAGCCAAACCGATAGAGTACAAGGCAAACCGATAGAGTACAAGCCAAACCGATAGAGTACAAGCCAAACTGATAGAGTACAAGCCAAACCGCTAAAGTAAAAGGCAAACTGATAGAGTACAAGCCAAACCGATGGAGTACAAGCCAAACCGATGGAGTACAAGCCAAACCGATAGAGTACAAGGCCAACCGATAGAGTGCAAGCCAAACCGATAGAGTGCAAGGCAAACCGATAAAGTACAAGCCAAACCGATAGTGTACAAGACAAGCCGATAGAGTAGAAGCCAAACCGATTGAGTACAAGGCAAACCGATATAGAGTACAAGCGAAACCGCTAGAGTACAAAGCAAACCGATGGAGTACAAGCAAAACCGATAGTTTACAAGCCAAACTGATAGAGTACAAGGCAAACCGATAGAGTACAAGCCAAACCGATAGAGTGCAAGGCAAAGCGATAGAGTGCAAGGCAAACCAATAGAGTACAAGCCAAACCGATAGAGTGCAAGGCAAAGCGATAGAGTGCAAGGCAAAGCGATGGAGTACAAACGAAACTGATAATAAGCGTCTTTCAGACACAGCCACTGATCGAGTCTTTTCTAATCTGATTCGTTGTTACTGTTGGAAAGTCCAGTAACAACAACATTGATTGTTTCTGACTGCCACATTAGCTATCGGCCTATTGATTGTTTCTTCTTCTAATAAATTAATAATAATAATCTTTTTCTTTATTAAGCGCCTGACAAACGCACTGCGCTGTACATTTACATGTTATGCAATTTTTAATCTTAACTAGCCTACTAACAGAACAGACAGCCTGCAATACACGGCGCTAATAGCAGCCTACAAAGCATATCCGCCCAACGGGGGCTCGAACTCGGTACTCTCTCGGTCTCTATGCCAGATGTTATCCAATGCGCTATCGGGCCCCCACCTAAATGTATTCTATCCTCTAATGTAGTAATATATTAATTGTGAATGGCATCTTCCCTCCGTGACATCCTCGACAAGCGACTTGACGCAGTTTGCGCGAGTCCAGGAATGACATTCTGCGTTCTGCAGGGTAACTGGCCAAAATTCTGCCTGCAACTGAGCGACACTTCAGTGTGTTTAACAGCTTGGTTTTTTTAAATAAGATTTAGGCCTACTTGCGAAAAAATTCTGTCTACATTATCAGAGAAATATCCGAAGATCATGGCCAAAAGTGTACCAAAAATCTCAAGTTACTGAAAAGGAGAAAGTTGTGCTGAAATATGAAATGCGTCTTAACAATCACAATAAATTATTCAAAAAATGCCTAGCTAAGAACTGGCAAAGAAGAAACCGGATCGTAACACGCCCACGCTCACATAGCCTAACCGTGTTCTCCCTAGATTTGATTCCCTTACTAGTAGATTTCGTTTATTATTAGAGATACAAAGTTGACATACCGCAACTTGTTTACATGAGATAATGAAAGTAATGAAATTAAAAACTATAAGTTTATGCCTATAGTCAGGATTGAGAGTTAAAACTTAACATCCCGAATGGTACGATATAGAACCCTAGAGATGAAATTGTGGTCATCTTTTTGGGAGTTCATATTCATGAGGTCTAGGGCGCAGAGCATAAGGCCTACAAACGGTCGGAGGAAAGAGGCCTCTAAGCACATGACATTGTTGTGAGTTCCGGTTGACCGCAAGCAGGAGTTTGACATCTGCTTCTTCCATCATTCGGTCTAAATCCTGTTGTTGAGGAGGAAGGTATCCCAGTCGTTTGGCCCTTTGCAGGAAACGTTGGAGTTTTAGTCGGTCACTTGCGGTGGTGAATCCCCACCAAGCAGGGGAGGCATAGAGAAGGCGAGAGATGGTAGTTGCACGTGCAACTTCATGGAGCGCTGTCGGAGGGAGACCGTGTGCCCTGAGGACTCTGAGAGCGTGTAGCGTGTAGCGAACCAGAGCATGCACTTAGAATCCTGTTGACATGGGAAGAAGCACTGAGATCGTTTGTAATTGTCACTCCGAGCATGAGCATTGATGTTACTCTCACAATTCCTAAGGTAGGTGGGTCAGATGTTCCTTTGACACGTCGACGGTGGATGATCATTTCCTGGGATTTGCTCTCGTTCAGTCGTAGATTGTTCCTCACGGCCCATTCCGATACATTTTCCAACTCCTGTGGAGTGGAACTCCTCATGGAGGCACCTATAATTAAATAAGTGTCATCCGCATACTTTCTGATCAAGTTCTGAGGATTGACTGGGTGCAAATCCGAGGCATCGGCGATGTAAGATGATGGGCCTACCCCAGAGCCTTGAACAACGCTGGCGTTGATGGATGCAATGGTTGATTTCAGCCTGGAGAAGCATGTCAAGTGTTTTCTGTCTTGCAAAAATTCAACCAGCTAGGTGTGGCTTCTTGGCTAGGATGTTGTACAGTTGTACAGTTGGACATCTGTTTTCGAGTTGACTTAATTTTCTTATCCTAATTATCGTTTTCTTTATACCTAAATTATTTTTGACTTTGTATTTTTGACTTTGTATGTAAAGCGCTCAGCGTTTGCTTGCGTTTAATAAGACTTACTTACTTACTTACTTACTCAAACAAATTACGATGTTTACAGGTGACAATAATAATAAACGTCTTTCACTGACAGAGTTTTTTCTAATCTGAATCGCTGCCACTGTTGAAAAGTACAGTAAAAACTATTCTGAAGACCTTAGAAATAAATCCCAAGATGGCTATGCAAAATCCCCAGATACGAAGTCGACCAGATCTTGGGAAAAACCCAAGAAGTGGTCACACTGGCCGTACGCTATGGCAGAGCCAAAGCTTTGGGCAGAGCCGTATTATATGAAAGAGTAGGACAAGTAGAGCCAATGACCGGTCCCGGTTCCTCATTGGCTACTGTTGGTCACGTGGTTACTGGCCACCATTTTGACTCCCGTGGATGCGATTGATCATTGTGTGCGGTATATTAATTTTGAATAATGCCTTGTTGCGCGGCTGTTAACTGCTCGAATCGACATGAAACTGGGTTTCGGTTGTTCCGCTTTCCGAGCAACAAGACGCGCTGTGCTTTGTGGATGGCGAATGTGAGGAGAGACAAGTGGAAGCCGACGTCGTGTTCAGCTCTATGCGAGGTAGGCAGCGTTTACTTTTGGGTGCGGGCCGAATCCCCGAAACCCGAATCCCCGAAAGGAATTTCGGCCGGATCCCCCAAATTGATTTTCTAAGTCCGACCGGAATGAATATAATTAACAAATACACATTTGAATAGGCAGTATATCGATATACATCAAGGCCGCGCTATTTGTAATTGTAATTGAACATTTGCATAGCGCCACTCAATGATTCAGAGGCGCTTCCGACCCAGGGCTCTAACAAATAAGATAGGCTTCAGGCGTTTCCGAAACAGAGGAAGAGAAAGGCTGAGGAGCTCAAGACGCAATTCATGCGGAAGATGGTTCCAAGTAGAGGGGCCGACATAAGCAAAGCTTCTGGTTTGAGCAGTTGCACCACGCATGCGAGGGACAACCAGAAGGCCTCTGGCAGCAGAGCGACCAGGGAGTGTAGAAACCGATGTGCATAAGGCATGAAGGAGCTACACCGAGAGTTGCTCTGCCGCTTTCTAGAAAACTGTTTTCGGGAAATCGGGCTTTTGTCTATTTTCAGCGTTTTCGGGGATTGGGGTTGACCCCTTACTTTTGGCGTCCCCAGTTTACTTGATTTAGGCATATGAATCGCAGGCATGATACTGGATGAATTTACCTTGCAGGGATGTATTCACAAATGTTAATTTGTGAAGGTTAAACACATACTATGCTCTCTTGTCCCTTCTTCTTTTACCTCACTCATTTACTATTAATGAAGTTATTGCAATGTGATTGCAAGCAGCCTTTAATTAAGAATTTGGTTAACTCTTGAGTTGAGTAACCCATGCCTGGCTGCGTCCCAGTGTATCGGATGCAAAACATGAGATTTTTTTTTACATTTCATTTTCATGGTCACCTTAGTACACTTCGTGTCATCTGTAGAAATGGTTAATGAACCCACCAAGGGTTCACAGGTCATATAGTCTGCGCCCTCACAGCTTTGAGCTTCCAAGAAAGGACGACAGAAATTACATTTCCCGAGTACTGTACAGACACTTGAACATGGCCCCCACTTTCTGACTATGACCGATCAATTCTTTAACTGTTTGTTGATTTTATTTAATTTATTTTTATTAACTTTCTAGACATTTGTTCTCTCGTGTAAATGGCTGCGGTATGTCAGCAATTGAATTCAATTAAACGAATATATATATATATATATATATATATATATATGTTGTTTAGGCACATTTCGAAGACAGTCAGTTCGAGAGAAATCGTACGGACGGATGGAGAAAGCTGCGACCCGATGCTCTGCCAACGCTCTTCACACACAGGGTACCAGTTCGTATCAGAGAGCCACCATTGAAAAGCAGCCTGGAAGAAAGCCTGAAGACTGCTGCAGACAAGCGGTTGCGTGTCGAACACAGCTACAGCAGCAAATCTTCGCCGCATTTCTCCGCCACTACTGTCATGGCTGAAGCACAACTTTACGATGGTAATTCAGTATTGTATTTGTATTGTATTTGCAAATTTATAAAGCAACTAACTATTCAGACATGCAACAACTGCAGACACAAGATGCTGGACCAAAGGCATTCAAATCTGGGGGGGACAAGAAGATCATAACAATGAGCATCAAATGGTAATCAACAAAATAGTGTTAAAATATAGTGCTATTCCAGCTGCAGTTGTAGATGAATAGATCTATTACTGTTTTAGACTATTATACAGGACTCTAGAAATTAAGTTCTGTCTCTTTTGCCATGTGGTCCACTCTTGGAGAGTCCATACTAAGTTATCCTGCCTTTTGGGTCCTGGTCATTTGTCTCTCAAGTCTTTCTCATTCATTGGCCATTGAATACCCATGACCAATCTGGGATATGCAACGTTCATTCCTTGCATTCATTGTAAGCTCATCCGCCGGTTTACCGGGGCCAGGCTACATTTCTTTGTAGCGAAGCAAAGATCTCTGAGTCACAAAGTAACTATTATAAATGTCCAGTAAGAGCATGCAGATGCGCAAAAGTGTTAGCAAGATCAAGTAGTAACCTACGCTATTCTATTACTGATGTTACTGAATGCATTCCAAGTTCCTGTAGTCCATGACTTTGCATATTAGTCTTCTGTGCCATATGTAATTTGTTGCCTGTTGCTTCTATTTCATTCCGTTACTATGTCAGTTTCAAGTTAAATATTGAAGAACTGTATGCCACGGGCATCATAGATGCATTAATTTGTTATTTGTAGGATATATGCTCGTGTACACATAGTGCCATTTGGTGTTCAATTTACTACATTACTGTGCGTTATTCCATTTGTAATAATATTGCTTTGCATAATCTGTTGGTATGGTATGACATGGTACGGTATTGTAATGCAGTTGAAATGTGATACTAAGAGCTATTTTTAGAAATTGTTGTGCCTTCTCCTTGAAACCAACAGCAGTAGAAATAATTGATGTTTCATACTGTTTCCTTATAAGGCTAGCGCCATAGCTCTTGCTTCTGACTGGCTGAAGTTCTTGGCTGTTGAAGAGTCCACACCACTTAAGAGTGCCACGTTCCTTGGTATTTCATGGAGTCCCATTTTCTTACAATAGATTGGAATAACTTGAAAAATGTTTCATAAATTAGCCTTGAAAATGTTTCATAAATTAGCCTTGTATATTGAACAGTCGCCATAGAAGCTTAGGAAAAGGATATCTATTGAATTGCTGTTTGCAATGTAATAGGGCCTACTTGTCTCTGTTTTTAAAAAACGGGACAGTAACATTTCTACTTTAAGAATTTTGCTGGTAATTGCAAGTCGCTGCCACAAATGATAGTTTAATTTCATAACTTGTAATTGATGTAGAATTGTTCGGACATTGTTTCACTGTATTTGCATTGTCTGGAATTTAATACTAACTTCATTTAAGAATGTCTCGAGAATCTCTTCACATAGAAGTAGGCCAAAATAAAAGTTAACTAAGGTCTCCTACCCCAGATGTCCTCTCTTCTTTTGCCTTAGATTTGTTGCTTGAGTGTTTGAATACAAAGTTTGAAGATGTGATAGAATGATAGATCCAAATTGAAAGAACATGGACAGACATGGTTGAAGGAGAAAATAATTTGGGCCGAAGACTGACAGACATGGTCAAAATAATTTGGAAAGAAGGTTATATATTGGAATGAATGAGTTACCAAGGGATCAGAACAGTCTTTTACATAGAATTGAACCCGACACCGTAGGCCCACGTACGGCACGTAGAAGTACTAGACTGTTAGGTCAACAATTAGATTACCGCTTTCCTGCTAGGCCTACACTTAGAAGTGAAACTGGTGCTAGCGGAGGTATGCAGAGCAATTTTAAGGTCGTCGTAGGCCTCACACACTCGCATTCGTAGGCCCCAACTGCCAACTCTGCATTAGAGCTAAACACATTCACATTATTTCTTGTTGACGTATCAATCACACTGCAAAAAGCCGCAAAGTTAAAACAATGCAGCACAGCTTAAACTATCCAAGTACAAATTTTAAGGTTTCAATGTGTATTTTTATTTCTCTTATGTTAATAAAATTAGTGCTGGTGACTTTGTATACGCAACACTTATTAACAGCCTCTTCTGCTTGCCGATGCAGTGTTATATCGATCCTAGCCTGAACTTTCACAAATAATGTAAAAAATTAGATAAATAAAATAATGGTCTGGCTCCAGGTTCCTCTTGGAGTCTAACTCATCGAGCGCGATCGATTTACCAATTGACCAGACCTTTGCTAGGCAATCGACCAAGGAGTTCGATCGATTGATCACCTCAAATGAGAAGCTCTGGATGTGGTAGTGGGCAGACTTGCCTACATGTATATAGTTAATGTATTCGCTGAATGACAGGTTTGAGTCAATCTAAACAATGCCCAAATTGTGGACTGACAGAAATGCCTAGGTGGATAGAATTCAAAGAATGAAATTTGTTTAGTTGCTGTGAAGTTCCAAAAAGGAGAAAGTCAGTTTTAGAGGAGGTTCAGAGCTGTCGATTTTTCTGCTTAAAGACAGACATAATAGAGTAAGAGTGCTGGATGAGAAATTATTAAAGGAAATGTAGAGTTGGGTCATCAGCGTAAAGCTGTTTCCCACCACTTTGACGCAAACATCAAGTGTAGTCGCGTATGAAGAGAAAACTATGGGGCCGAGAACCCTGATGGGCGCAGCTACACAACTAATTTGATAATGCCGTCCTTACAAAGTTCAGAAGTGCACACACTTGATGAAGACAGACAGATATTTCTACCATAATCCATTATCAATCAATATTCGTTTAATTAAAAAAAAAATCCAGTTCTCATAAGTCATAACGCAACTGGTTAAAACCTGGAAGAGGGCATACACATGAACAAAAGTAACGTGTACTCAATATTATGCGTAACGCTGCCATTCAGGTAGCCTACACATCTCGTGAATAGATCGGGTTTGTTTACACACGAACTCCTACATACAACGCTCTTATTATACATGTACTATCTGACGAAAATGCGCCTTATTTTGTGTGCATTTATAGATTTTATGAATTGCCGGGATTTGCGGCAAATATGCATAAGATAATTATTTTAAAAAGTAAAGTCCATATTTTCCAGTGAGTTGACCTACTTTTACGTTATCGATTCATTGTATGGTCCTCAGTTGAAGATTTAGTTTCGTATTTGGCGAGTGCGCGTAGGGATCGAAAGATTGTAGATGCTACAATACTTTGATGGCGTATGGCTTTCTACTAAACATGGATTAATTTCCTTATCACAGTATTTTGCACCATTTCCATAAACGCCGAGTGCTGCTTATTATAAGTCCAAATACAAGGTTGTTTTAATGTTTCGCGTTATTATTGCTACGGGCACTTGTGGCGGCAGTTTTGTTGTGAGCCGCCATTTTGGATATTATTTTATTTGTTTATTTATTTATATAAAGGCGCTAGTTACTGCGCTTATTGTAAATGTGGTACAGGCGGGATTTGCTGTATTTCAAACATTACATTTTTTATTGACTGCAGTGGCGTCAGCAATAAAGAAATGGATTTAGATAAACTGGGAAAATTCAAAATGGCCGCTTGTAGCAATAATGTAATGTGAGGCGTGACGTATCCTTAATGCATTGAAAGCGTAGGGTACTTTTATTGGGATCTGCATGTACACTGCTCAGAGTATGGCTATTCTAAAAACGGTAGAATATGCTGATCGTTTTATTTTCAACCAAGTCATCTGGAAGAGGGTTTGAACTCCTATGAAATTAAGTAAGCGGATTGGAGAGGGCCAGTGGCGTAACGAAGGAGGGGCAGAGGGGCAATCGCCCCCGGGCGCAGCACAAGGGGCGCAAAATTAGCTTTCCGTGGTACACAGTACTATGACAAGAACGATTAAAAGTCAACAAGAAAATTAAAAAGGGGCACAATCATCAACTCTTGCCCCTGACGCTGAAACCCTTCGTTATGCCACTGGAGAGGGTGTAGCGTAAATGTGTCTATATTTTATATACTCTGCATATTGAACAACAATCATAAATACCCAAAAAGTTTTACTTCTGCAGATCTTACAGCTGTTGCAAATGAGAAAGTAAAAGCTAAGGTTATTTCTTATAATAAGATAATGCTGTGCTCAACATTGCCTAATTGCATCCATATCCAGATTTATACACTTTAAGTCTTTAATCCAAGTTCCAATTGGGTGAAAGTTGTCTTAACTCTACTGACCATTTTATTTAGCTGGCTCTTCAAATCTAGAAGAGGTCATGCTAGGTTTGAAGTAGCCTAAAACATGGCCTCAGTGGATGATATAAAATACGATACATATAATAATAATCTGAGAACGTCTATATTGTTACTGTAATGATGCTTAAAGAATGATTTGGCAATTACTGTTAAGAAAGTTGTTGAGCAAGACAAATTCCAGGTTGAGTTTAGTCGAAAACCAAGACAGGAAGCTGAGAAGACAAGGAAATATCCTATGGAAAAATGAGTCAAGGATGAGTTTATAGTTGAGGTCAGAAGGCCAAAGCAAACGTTGCAGAGCACAAGTTTGTTGGAAGAGAGTTCCGAAGTGTAGGACCAGCGAAAGAAAATGCGAGCCTGCCAGGAACTGGTACTTAATGTTTAATTGAATGATGTTTGCAGAGCTGTAGATGGCAGATTCTACTTGGCCATAGCAAGCTTGAAGAAACTTATCATCAAAGGACAACAGTTTCAGTTATTGTAGTTGCAGTCCATGGATGTGGGGTAGGGTAGGGTTGTATGGAACACAACCAAGGAAAGAGACAAATTTGATATAGGAATTGAAAGAACAATATGTTTATTTTATTGTTAACTTTATCAATTTCAAAGTGTAATTTTTCAAGTTTTGGTATGCTTTTCATGAAGATTTGGTACCTTACATACATGTTGACTACCCGGATTGCCTGTGTGGATGGGCAAACCTGGTTTTCAAACTATTTCTATATAACGTAAATGAAAGCAAACTCATTGTATTCTGATTTGTTTTTCTCATTTTGTTAAGTGATGGGGTGAATGGAATGGATGAAATCCATTATTGTCTGTTGTAAAATTTTAATAAATTTTATAGTCTGTAACTTTGAATACTAAACAGCTGGAGTGCCAACTGCTTATTTTTGAAGATATGGCTAAACATGTCAAGATGCCTCGGTCGGACACACCCCGTCGTAATGAGTTGGAACTATTCATGGAGTGTGAAGAAGAGGAGTTGACCCCTTCTCAGCGAGAAGCAAACAACAAGGCTCAGACCGATTACAAATCAGCGTTACAGAAAATCGAGAATGCAAAAACGGTCAATGTACCACCACGGTCTGGACCCGCTCGCAAGTCAGTGGCAGTAGTAGCAAGCGTATCTTCCACGAAAACGAAAAGTTTGTCTTTTTTTGTATTTATTTCTTAAAGTGTATCTATTTGCTCTAACCCTATCTGTTCTTATCTCTGTTGTAAGTAAGTAAGCAAGTGGCCTTTATTGTAAGTAAGTAAGTAGCCTTTAGTTGCATCTGACATGTTCACATGCGTTACCAGATTCAGGTAATAGTTAAAATAAATCATTTGAAGTAATATAATCGATGGTGAATGCAATCTTTTCTGATTCAACACCTAAAGTTGCGAAATGATTGGGTGATTTGAAAAATGCTTCATCCTTCAGTTTGTAGTTGTCATTTATTCCATTGTCAATTTATGTAAAAAAATTTGAGACCGTTCTTAATACAGGGATAATATTCACAACTTTAGCTGTTGTATCAGAAAGGGTTGCATTAACCTCTATTATAGCTATAGATTATAGCTCTTGTATTCCTGTTTACTGCTTAAAGGGTTTCCTATTCTCTTAGGGTCCCACGCTCAGAGCACTCTGAATAGCTTACACTGTAAGAGGTGCTTTACAAGTATTCAAATACAGTACAATGCAATAAAGATAATAAAGGAAAATAATTTAGATAGCCATAATTTTAATAATGCCTTTATGGTTAATATCAACTTCTAATTACATTATGGACAAATGCTTTAAAACATGTAAATAAATGAGTTAGTTATGACTGAATTTATTGTGCATTAGATAATTAAAACGTCCTTTTACCTGTGTGCTGTAGAGCGTGAAAATGAGGATGTCATAGTTATCGAAGATGACCCTGTGATTGTGTCACGTTCGCCAGCAAAGCGAGGAAGACCCCTAACCCAGACGAGTATTTTTGCCACCAGCACCTACTCGAATGTTCTTATCCAGCCCAGTCCTTCACTTCTCCAGACTCTGGCTTCAACAACTTCCAACTTGTCGCTAGTATCTTCGAACATGTCAAACATGATGCCAATGGCACCTAGAGCTTCTTCGGGCATGATTTTTCCGTCGAATGCGCCTTCGTTTCTGACGTTGCCGACCACGTTGCAGTCGAACAGTATTGGCTTAACGATGGGTAAGAAAGTGCTTCTGGCAATGCCAGTCAGCGCTGGTGGGAAGCAGACACTTGTTTTGCCAGCAGGCATCAAACAGCTACAGGTGATCAATGCCTTGCAGTCTGTTAATTCAATCTCTGGAACACAGTCAATGGTGAGTGTATTTATGTTCTATTAACTTCTGTGGCAATACTCTAAAATGCTTAAGGCATCAATCAATGGTCCATGCTAAGCTAAATCAGTGTCCATGTAAAAATTCAGGGTTAAATATTGCCAAGTGGATATTTGAGAAGACAGAAACAGCCTATAGACAGACTAAGTCCAGGAAGAGACTAGTTTTTTGTCGGTATCTAAAGGCCAACACAGACTCTGGCAAAAGATTGAAAATCTTGACTGTTTCCAGACTAGCAAGAATCGAGATATTGCACAATTTGGGATATTTAAGTAGTAATAAGTCTGTTTAACTCGATTCTCTAGTCAAACAGTGATCAGCTTGATGTGAGAGAGACATTCCAACTGCCAATCTAAAGTGTGATGCTGTTAAAGGTTCATTCTTTGTAAATTTATTTATTTATTTTATTTTTACCTTTTGGAGCAATGGTAAAATGGTTTCTAAGGGGTAATAGTTTAAATGAATTGATTAATGAGTTAGTTGTTTTTAGATTCAGAAAGCTCCTGAACCCGCTATCCTGGTTACGTCAGGGTCTAAATCGGTGCCAACAACACCAGCGTTGTCAACACAGGCAAGCAATGCATCCTTCTCAGCAAACCAGGACTTGCCTAAACCTAGAGGCCGTGGACGACCAAGAAAGGTTTATGCACCATGTCCAGATGATGACGTCCAAATTGTGGAGCTGTTGCAAGTCGTACAGCCAACAAAGGTGGGCAGACCACCTAAAAAGTTTGAACGACAGCATTCAGGCAGTGGCAAGGCAGTCAGTCATCTGGAGTCTACGGTGTCACCGGTAAAACCGGTTGCTGCAGTGCAGACGGTGTCACCTAAGCCTAAGGGTCGTGTGGGTCGGCCAAGGAAGTCTGTGACGCCAGTCGGCCGGCCGAGGAAGGCAGTGGTGCTGCCATCTGATGATGATGAGGTCCAGATTGTGGAACCAATAGCTATACAACCACAACCAGTGAAAGTAGTCAAACCAGCGCCAAAGCCTCCAGGTGATCAGAAGTCATTCGCTATTTCTTTGCAGAATAACTTGTGAATTCTCCAGACCACAAAATTATAATTATATGCAACATTTCTGATTACACATCATTTTCATTATTTTAAAGTATTAATGCAGAATTATGAAAGCTCATGGAGGTTGTGCTCATATTTCCATGACTTTTTAGTGGCTGGGCCATCTACCTGGAATGGCCTTCCTCTGAATCTGTATGTCCTTAAAAGGCAATGAATGTTCACCATTTGCCAACATTTGAAAACTGCACTTTCACTAGGGCTGGGTGGGGATTGCCTCTGGGTATGGTTCTAGGGCAATTCGTCGCCGGACAATTCGTCGTGGACAATTCGTCGCGGACAGTTCGTCGCGAATTATTTTTTTCTATCTATCTATCTATCTATCTATCTATCTATCTATCTATTTTTTTATGTGCCTAGTTGTGCGTGTTCTGGAAATAAATTTCTTAAGCTTTTCAGTCCAGCCGTTATGTTGTATGCGGTAATTATGGCGTTATTATGACAAATTGTCCGCGACGAATTGTCCGGCGACGAATTGCCCGGTTACCCTGGGTATATATCCTGAAGGGGTTCCGTTTAAATGATATGAATTATTATTATTATTATTATTATTAATGTAAATATGAACTTTTTAAAGAATGAACTATGATTGGTAATGAAAAATAAATTTTAATGAACTGTCTAGTTCATGATCTAATTCTTTCTCTTTTGCTCCAGCACCCGTGGCCCCAACCGTAGTCTCTGGCACTTCGGGCCTTGGTGTTAGGCGGTCAGTGACAAGCGATGATGAACCATTGTCTTCGGATGCAGTACAGAAAAAGCTCAGAACGTTTATTGGATCCAGGAAACTAACCAGAAGTGCTGAAGGTTGGCTCAAAGTTTATTAGCCTTTTCATTTTAGACTCTGTTGTAAAAGTTCTATGGCTCAAGACTGAGGTCGTTGCGAGTAGTTAGGAATGAGAGATGACAGAAAGTTTAAACACTTGTCATGCTATCAGGGTTTTATGGTCTTCAGATGTCTCGAGATAGGTTTTTTCGATGTATGGATCTTGTTCTTTGTCTTGAGAACCTATTGTCTCGGTATTGGCCTTGAGGTCAGGTCCTGGCTTCTCTGAGAAACTGTCTTGAAGCAAAGGTCTTGTTCTGCCTCGAGCAAGTGGTGTCGTTAAGTATTGTGCAAACTGTCTTGGTTTATTCACAGTCTTGTGCTATAAAATTGGCCTTATCTGGTTAGAAATGGTAACTTGAGAGGCAAACATACAGCTGTATGGTGTTTAAATAAATTCTGTTGCATTTTCTCTAGCATCTCCGGCTCAAGCTGTAGTTCCGGGAACTTTTGGCTTTGGCGTAAAGAGGCCAAACGTGAGTGATGAGGACACAAAGTCTTCTGAAAGTGTGCAGAAAAAGCCCAGGATGACTTCAGTGGGACGCAGGAGACAGAGCAAAAATGCTGATGCTGGTAAACCGCAGAGCAAAAATGGTGACGCTGGTAAACCACAGAGCAAAAATGGTGACGCTAGTAAACCAGGAATCAAAAAGAAGCCGGAAGCCACTGATGAATCTGAAGGTTTGCTGAAAATTTGCTATTTGTTTTAACTTTGCTGTGAATTTTGTTTAAATTACTTAAAAGTTGCCACTTAATATTGTACCTGTAATACTTTAACGACAAGCTGCATTGGTTTCCCAGTTACTTTTAGTACACTTTGGTCGTTAAAGTGTTAAGTAGCTCATAGAGGCACTGTCACTAAAAAATATGAAATATATTTATACATTTCCTGTACTTGCATATTTCGTACTTGAGAACACATTTTTTCCTTTTTGGTTTGTGGCCAGGGTTTGATGGTCTGACTTTATTCTGTCTTTTAGAGAAGAGTAGTACGTGGATACCTTTAGATGAATACTATTATGGAAAAAAGGAAGGCGATCCAACGTATCGTGAAGATAAGGGCGAATACCGATTCAAGGTAATTTGTTTTGTAGCGTTGTTTACCATACTTTCTGACCCACCTGTTTGGTACCAAAATGTGCTGTGGTTCCAGCATATGCTGGGAAGTAAATGGCAATTACTTAAAGAGCAATTAAACTACTAGTTGTGAACTACAGCTGTGAGTAGAGATCTTGAAAGGGTGCTATATAAATTCCAGTTGATTGATAATTTGATAGAATGCACTTTTATTGATCAGTCAAATAGCCATGTATGCAGTTCTTTAGGAAGACATTTAAATGGCATTGTGTTAAATGTTTTGATACATTAATTTGTGTGTGTGTTTGCGCGTCTTATTAGTGTGTTTGTTGTATTTGCTAGTGTTGGTATTGCCACAAGATGCTCTACAATAACCTTCGACTGATGCTGCACATGCAAGGTCACATCGACAATGACAAACAGCAGAACCTTGACCTCAGTGACCTGACCCAGTGCAGACACTGCTACAAACAGTTCGATACTCCATTTGAAATGCAGTGCCACATTGAAAAGGTAGGACAACTGGCAGATGACAGAGTACTTCTCAGTGGGTTTCATTTTACACTTAACACAGTTCAATATTGATTTTTCTGATAAACGTTGCTGTTCAATACTGTAGCAGTGAGGGAGAAGACTGGTCACCCACTGTCATATGCTGAGGCTAGGAAAATGAAGTTGCTAACACTAAATATCTCAGGCTGCCTCTAGAGCAGCTTTAAGGTCTGCTCTTCCTAGAATCTAGGTCATTTGGTGGTTCTTTGTTTGCTGGTACTTCACTTAAGTGTGGCTTAGCCTCATTGCTGAATGATGCAAGTCTATATTAATAATAAATAAGTGGTGGTGGTGGTAGTAATAGTAGTGGTAGTAGTAGTAATAATGATGACAATTTATATGGCATCATAACACAGTCATGCTGTTACAAGGGAACCTAAAAACTAGCAGAGTTCAGCTGTACTGCCAAGCAGCCACAAGTGGCACTCCTTTATCTTTAGATATATGTTGAATTGAGTCAGTTCTTTATTGTCAGGTCCATCAGAACAATTCCAACGTCCTCGTCTGTCGTATCTGTGAGAAGGACCATGAGAACCAGTCTCTTCTTCAACAGCACATGAAGTCTTTTCACCAAGCATGCGAAATGCCGTACTCCTGTAAGCTTTGCAACTATCGTTCATCCATTTACAGCGATGTTGTGGATCACTTTAAAAAGGCAAGAATTCGGTTCTAGTGCATGTTATATATAGTAATTTTATTATTTAATGGAATAACTGTGTGTATGTACATATCTTTCCGTTTACTTAGCTCCTTTAAAGAGCCTCACAAAAGTGCTTAAGACTGTTGCATTAGTATAGTAAGACATTTCTTAATTAGAAAATATATAATGGTTTATGCCATTAATAGTTAGGAAGATGATTTCCTGAAAATAGAGTACTGAGTGTGAATTGTGTTTGATGACCTAAAGTTTAAAAGAATTTTAAGCTGCCAACGTGTTCTAAATCTTATGGACGGCCTTAACACTAGAGGTGCTTTATAAATGTTCAAATACAATATGATATGATTAATCACTGGGTTTTATTAAGAGATTGAGCAGCCTGGTTGAACAGTTTGCTTTTGTTTACAGCGTCACGACAGTTCGCAGTACATCCTTTGTCTTTACTGCCTGAAGATTTTCAAGGTTTCTTTCTACAAGACAGCTGGCTGGGGCATGACTCAAAACTATTATCAACACATACAGGTGAGAATGACTCTATTTAATACCAATAATTCATATAAGCATTGAATAGTTGTGCTGAGTCATTTTATTTGACAGAGGTGTGTATTTCTTTTACCCAGACTATAATTTTACTACATAAAATTAATGGGTTTTTTCAAGAAGGTATGTGTCAAAGCTCACCAAATGTTTCTGTTATAGTGATATTTTATTTTCATAGGCACAAATAAGTCAGTGCAATTAATAATGAAGACATAGAACTAAATTGAAGGACAATGCCATCAAGTAGTTAATGAAATAAGCCTAATGAACAGCATATCTAATTTGTAATTAACATTTCTTTTGTACTGATTCTTTGTTAAACAGTACAGATGTGGAAGATACAATGGGCAAAGTATGTTTTGCTTATAATGTTGTAAAGCACTGCTATACATATGATTTGTCTTTGTTGTTCTCAGAAACACCAGAATAAAGGAAACAACAAGAAATGCATTTGCTGTAAACTGACATTCCTTACTAAACAGGAAACGGACGATCACCGCACCAAGGATCACATGCCAAACTACAGAGGAATACAGAGTGAGCAGTTCATTGAAGCCGTCACGCTTCACTTCATTCATTCATTCCCATCGAAGAGTTATGTAGAACCCCTTCAAGGTTACTTACCCAGGAGCACTCCCGACTCAACCTCGACTAAAGAGAACAAACTGTCTTATGGTTGAAATAAAATGTGACACCAAGCAAAAGAGCCGCCGGAAGCCCATTCCAAACTGCAGGGCCAGCAACTGCCTAATAGAGATCTGTGAGTGGGGATAAGGAGCTTAACCTGCTTAGATGAGAGGAGAGTGCCACGGTGCTGGACGTTTAGGGTGGAGCGATAAGCTCCTGCAAATATGCCAGTGCCACACCCAAAAAAATTTATATAGCGCCCCTTCAACAGACCTAGTCAGAGGCGCTCCCAGCCACAGCTAAAAAATAGAAGTTGTCAGTTGCATCCAAAGTGCTTGTATTAAATCTAGTATTAAAAGTATTAAAGCAAATGTGTCTAAGGCCAATTGATGCTTTTGTTGATTAGGTGGTCAAAGTTCAAAGAAGACCGTGAACAGGGACAAAGAGCAGGTTCTGATCTGCATACCTGAAGCTCCGAATGTTAAGCTGCTCAATGCTCCGGCAACGTCCAAGGTTCTTGAAATACGTATACTACGCTTTCAAGGCGTCAACAGGAAGCACCTCTGTCTGGAATGCGAGAAGCCAATGAACACACCGTACCATTACAAGTACGGTTTTCATTTGATATATATTCTATTTTATTAGAGTTGACGCTAAATGGATTAAATGTTTTTGTGACAGTTTATAAGGCTCTAGAGTTACGGATGTATTGCAATTGAAAATGGATATAGCGCCTCTTCAAGATATCTAATCAGAGGCGCTCTTTACGCTAGCCTGGATGATGTTAAATGTCATTGCGAATGAATAGATTACCACAGTGTCGCGGATGCTCTATGCGGCCCCGGCATGGTGGGGCTTTGTGGGGGTAGAGGGACGCTCTCGTCTTCAGGCAACTATACGGCGACTGGTCCGGTCTCGTTATCTACCGGAATCCTACCAAAGTTTCGAGCAACTTTGCAGAAAAGCAGACTCTAACCTCTTTTCTACCATCATCAGCAACCCTGCACATGTATTACATCAACTACTGCCTCCCGTGAAAACTGTTTCATACTCGCCACGCCCCAGAACCCACAATAGAATAATACCCAAGGCAAACTCTCTATCTCGTAAAACATTTGTCACACGGATGCTTTATACTTATTTTTTTTTTATATTTGATGATCTTTGTACACCAAAATGCGGTTAGCAGTTGGTTTTTCAATAAAGGATATACTTACTTACTTACTTACTTACTTACATCAGTTTAGCAAAACAATGCACCGTAAGCTGAAAGAGTCACCAATGGTGGTCCCTTTCATTCACGTGGAACCAATCAACAGATTCCCGTCAACAGCTGATACAGATAATTGATGCAGATTGCAGTTTTACTGTCTGACCATGATTTAACTCTGGCTACAACTTAACTTAAATTTTACTCCTACGGCCTGTGCATAAAGTTTGTCACTGTCAGTCATAAAGTCAAGTTCAAATTGCTGAAAGGACAGAAATTTGTTTCAAGATTTCTGCTGTTCTTACCTCTGAGAGACAACTGGCCACTCGCCTAATATGCTGAGGCTAAGACGTGGGAAGTTGCTAACACTTCATACCCATGGCCGCCTATTGGGGCTAGTTTTAGGGGACTGCTCTGCTCTTCTGCTATGGCAAAGTTGGTGCTTGCTTCAAAAAGTTTGGATAAAGAAATGTTGTATTGTTTGTGCGTGATTTATGTTAGCATTTTAATGACGAGCTGCATTGATTTTCCAGTCATTTAAGTGTTAAGGAATTTACAGAAATTACATCTACATTTACACATTTACAGAAATTACGTGGAATGCACTCTGTGTCGATTTGCAACGTCGTGTAACGACACGTTCGCCAGTCACATGATGATCCGTCATTCAGGAGTGGAAAGCGAAGTGAAAACAGTGTCACGGAAAGATGCAAAGATGACGAAAGAAATGTTCTGTCTTTGTGGATTCTGTACTCTCTATGGGAGTTTCATGGGTTGGTCTTAGTTTTAATTTATGTAATAAAGAAATTTAGGAATTTGATACCCAGTTGACTGGCCTTGTTTTTCTGCTTGTGTCACTTGTACTGGCGATACTGATTAGAGCACGTGTCTAGGAGCCTCTGCGGTTCGCATGCCACTAGTGACTTTTTCAGAGATTTAAATCTTGGACTAGCATGGTCAGTACACAGGGACCTTAAATGGCGTTGCACCGAAATGGTCAGTGGTGGTAAAGGATTTCACCACATTGATTCATTGACAAACGGCAAGGTTGAGGGAACTTGAGGCCATGTGGTTGCTACACAGTAATGTGTACAGTTTCATTTCACACTTACATCAGATTCATAATTGTCATCAAACATTCACATGGTGTCTCTTCAAGAACAATAGTTTCAGAAGTAAACGAGTGACCTTTGCTCTGTGTGATCTTCGAGTCTATATATGAAGGGTTTTTGCTCTTTTTTTATAGTGCCACTTCAAGAGACACTCAGCGGCACGAAACAATGGCTTCTACCTTCAGACTGATCATTGTCCAGTTGTGTTTAATAATGAAATGTGCAGAATACCCGGTATATTGCATATGTTGATAGTATGTTGTATAGTATGACATGAGATTTATATAAGACTGTGACAAAGTGTTGCATTTTACTCAATGCTTTTGTTGTGTAGCAAATCATTTGGTGTCGTGCAGCAAGAGAACCTGTTATTCAAGTCAACCGGAGATGAAATATTTTGAATATGATGATGAAATGGAAGAATTTACTCCATTTGAGCCATATGTTGAAGGTGAGATAGTCTTACGTTTTTCCTAACTGAAGATAAATTATCAAAAAATGTAATGCAAAGTTTTGAATATGTAGGCCTACTTTAACCCTTTAATGACAAGGGGTATTAGTTTTCCATGAATTTTAGTACACACTCGTCGTTACAGTGTTAAAATCAAAGCTAAAGACAGCCGTGTTTATTGAAGATGCATTGGGTGACTGTTTGGCTAGCTACAGTTATTATTATTATTATTAATTAAATTTTTAACACGTGCACGGTCGCACCGAAATGTGAATCCGAGTTGTGAATAGTCGGCTGCCAGGGGAAGATATGCAATAGGATCTCCATGTGCTTGAAAGCTAAGAAGAAATAGTGAAAGGTTTCTGGTAAATGTCATGATTGCGTGAGTGGTGAGTTGTTAATAAGAAGAGGATTTCAGTAGTGAGTTGGGAAATGTGAGGTTTTCGATGTTTTAGAATCTGAAATCCTAAGGCAGGAAAGCAGTTCACCTGATGCTGATGTTCCATCTTTGTTTGGTGTACTTGGTTTAGTGAAGAAACCGCGTAAATATGGTCAGCGTCACTCGAAGGTTTCAGGTAATCTCTTGTTTCTAAATATCTATATCTGCTGTTGTTTAAGTTCTTGGTAATTAAGGAACCCTAATTAGTGGAACCTTCAGGTCCTCCTTTTGTCCCCAACGAAGAACTTTTGTGTTTAAAAAAAATGCAATTAAAGGAGTTGTAATGTTCTTTTGTTGGACCAATAAAATATTGATTAATTGTTTATGTTCCTGTTATATATATGTGTACATACATATGTGTATAATTTCCGGATTTTACTGTATTAAATTTATTGAAAAATCTACTCTAATGATGTACAAGGCATCAGACGATAACTCATACATTTAGCGTGTAACGATAGTAAAAAATCATAATGCTTGGAGAAGTCTGTCTTGTCTTGTAATTTAGTGACTTCAGGAAATGTCAACTGTAAGCTCCATCTTGTTGTGAATAGTTTAATTTTAGTGTTTTCAGTATCTTTCATTATATATTGTTTGAGTTCGTCATCTTTCTGCATGAAGACTTTACGTCTTTTAATTATGTGACCATACATGTGTGTAGAATGTGGTATATGATCATTATAGGTACCGACTGAACACTCCAGATTATGACTGTTTTTTTTCCTTTGATATATAGGTCCTCGTTCTCGTCCAGAAGTTGCAGCCGAAGACGTAGTGAATGGAATCATTGAAGATATACTTGATTCAATCTTTCCTGCCGAGAAAGCTGCTTCTGATTTCATCAGTTGTCTCTTGGATCAAGTAGACAAGGCCATCAAACCACGTGGTATGTTCACACAGGCTTCGTTTTCTAAGAACGATATGATAATTAATTCACTGAATTGTTGGCCGTATAGAAGCATGTGTCTACAGTTGCTATAAGTGTCTTCTTTGGGCAGTAGTTACTTTCAGCAATAACGTATTTATTAGTGTATTCCTTAAGAATTTTCTGTGGAGCGTAATGAACATGGGATGGGTGTGTGTGCTGTCTAAACTTTTACAACTCTGTTAGTTCCTCATCACTGTTGAGCCTTTTAATTAGTGTTTTGCTGTTGAAGTGTTTGTTGGTTTTATAGCTAAGGTAAACATTTAAAGCTAACACAGGTGTTCTGTGTAGAAACTCCTTAGAAGTTGCTTAGTAATGAGGTTGGAGGACTGAAGTGCAAGAAAATGACAACAATATTATAATGACTGGGTATATTTTTTAGCTTCACAACTTCTATTAGCACTCCTATGACTGCCCCAGAACAATGGAGATGAAGAGATGGACGCAGGTAGCACGCCATGGTATTATTCCACATGTATCGACCATTGAAGTACTAAACATGCCAGCGTTACTTAACTTCACTGAACCTTGCAGTGCTGAATCGACAACATTCTGTAATATATTTAAGGGTGTGGAAATAGAATATGATTAAGTGTGTGTTTCAAGTCAATTGCAGTTGTGTAAGTTGTCTTTTGACTGAAGCGGTAAGTATCACAGCATGTTTTGGTTTAACGAGTCAAGTCGTCTGGTTGTGTCTTTAGGTGGAAGAACACGCAAGAAGTCGCAATCAGTTACTGCTCTGCCAGATGCCAGTGTGGATTCCATTCCACCAGAACTGACAGGGCCTCGGAAATGGAAGACGGTCAAAATTTCAGATTCTAGCACACCATCAAAGAAGGCGATTTTTCTTGGCAGTGAAGAAGATTTCCGAGTAAGTGCTCATCTGAGCTTGTGCATACTGCTGTTCTTGAGATATTTTGTTAGCTGTCGTGGGGAAGAAATTAATTTGAACTGTTTCGAGATCTGAAGCAATTTAGAATAGCGATTTATTAATTAATCAAGCTCAAATGGCACTGGGAGTGTAACTTGTTGGAAATTGTGCTCGCCAGAATATAAATCTGGTTTGAGGAACTTTGTCATAAATTACAGTTGGGCCACATTTATTCACTTTTTTTAATCTTCAAAAAAACTTCAGAAATATTTGCTGTTGTGCATGTTTTAAATTGCTTAATTCTTTAATTTTTAAGTTTATTTTCATAACATATTGAGGTCATATTTATACAAAGTTGAATTTCTAATGTGATAGTGTTTTTTATTACCATGGTGGAGGAGTTGTGGTTCACACATCAGCCTTTGACTACAGCGCTTGCATTTTGCACATTCTTGCATTAAGTGAATCATTGTGAAGCTCTGCAACCTCAGGAAAAATGAGTTTTGTTTTTTTTCTTTGAAAATTTTATTGCTGATATTGTTAATGTATTTTCTGTTGAAGGAGAGTAAGTCTGTTGATGCCGAGGAGTTAACAGTTGATGTTATTGGCAGCGACGATGCTCCAGTCATTGAGCCAATGGAATCTGATACGGCACTTCTCACTCCTACCAAAGTCCGTCCTCATGTTTGTGATGGCGAAGAGGGTGACGTATTCTGGAACATGCCGGACATAGAAAAAATGGAGTCATCAACCGAAATCGAAGACGGTGGTGATTTAGAGGAAAACGAAATAAAGATCGAAGACGGCGGTGATTTAGAAGGAGACGAAATAAAGAACGCTAGTGTGCTAGAAGAGGAGTTGGATTTGAGGCAGCCAGAGAATGCTGGTGGCGTGGAAGAAGCAGAAGAGGAGGAACGTGATGAGGAGGAACGTGATGAGGAGGACGAAGCCATATTAGATGATAAGATTATGATCGAGGGAGGTGAAAACTCCGAACTCCTAATCCAATTGGTGAATATGTCTGAAGATGTTCAGCTGACAGCCAAGGCCAGAGAAGTCGGGATAGTACTGGAGTTGGATTTGAAGCAGACAGAGAATGCTTGTGGCATGGAAGAAGCAGCAGAGGAGGAACGTGAAGCTATATCAGATGCTAATGTCAAGATCGAGAGAGGTGAAGACTCTGATCTGCTGGTCCAATTGGTGAATATGTCTGAAGATATTCAGCTGGCAGCCAAGGCCACAGAAATCAGGCTAGAACAGGAGATGGATTTGAAGCAGCCAGAGAAAGCTGGTGGCATGGAAGAAGCAGCAGAGGAGGAATGTGATGTGGATGAGGATAACGAAGCCATATCAGGTGATACGATTAAGAGTGAGAGAGGTGAAGACTCTGATCTGCTGGTCCAATTGGTGAATATGTCTGAAAATGTTCAGCATGCAGCTGAGGCCACAGAATTCGTACTAGAACAGGAGTTGGATCTGAATCAGTCAGAGAATGCTGGTGGCGTGGAAGAAGCAGAAGAGGAGGAACGACGTGATGAGGAGGATGAGGCCATGTCAGAGAATAAGATTAAGATGGAGATGGATTTGAAGCAGTCAGAGAATGCTGGTGGTGTGGAAGTAGCAGAACAGGAGGAACGCAATAAGGATGATGAAGCCATATCAGGTGCTAATATTAAGATCGAGAGAGGTGAAGATTCCGATCTACTGATCCAATTGGTGAATGTGTCTGAAAATGTTCAGCTGGAAGCCAAGGCCACAGAAGATGGGCTAGAACAGGAGATGGATTTGAATCAGCCAGAGAGTGCTGGTGGTGTGGAGGAAGCAGAAGAGGAGGAACGTCATGAGGATGATGAAGCCATATCAGGGGATAAGATTAAGACTGAGAGAGGTGAAGACTCTGATCTGCTTATTGAATTGGTGAATAATTCTGAAGATATTCAGCTGGAAGCCGAGGCCACAGAAGACAGACCAGAACAGGAGTTGGATCTGAAGCAACCCAAGAATGCCGGTGTCATGGAAGAAGCAGAAGAGGGACGACGTAATGGGGATGAGGATAATGAGGCCATATCTGCGAATAAGATTAAGATGGAGATGGATTTGAGGCAGCCTGAGAATGCTGGTGGCGTGGAAGAAGCAGAAGAGAAGGAACTTGATGAGGAGGATAATGAAGACATACCAGATGATAATATTAAGATTGAGAGAGGTGAAGATTCCAATCTGCTGATCCAATTGGTCAATAAGTCTGAAGATATTCAGCTGGAAGCAGAGGCCACAGAAGTCGACCATGCAGTAAATAAACACATGGATTCTGATGAAACAGATGCTGAGAATGGAGAAGTTGTCAAGAACTACCAGCAGCCAGTTTCAAGTCCTCCTTCTGTTGAGGACGATCTGGGAGACGCTGTTGCAGTGGAATCCTGCGTCAGAAGCGTAGAAGATGTGGCAGGCGACAAAGAACACGGACGTGAAATGGATTCTACGGCAGAAGTCGGAGAAGAGAATCTTGAAAGAGGAAGAGAGATTTCTTTAGGATTTAATATCCTCGACGATGAATGCGAATTGGATTTTCCATACAAAGTGGATTCCGCTGATGGAGAAGCAAGTATGTCTGCTTCTCTTACAGACGTTGTCGGTGGCAGTGTTCTCCACTCACATCCAGAGGAAAATAGCAACGGAATGACTGAAATAACTTTGGCGACCAAGTGTGATTTTGAAGCAAATGTTGATGTTGTTAAACTTGGTGTTCATAACGTCGAAGAACTGCTTTACAAAATTGAACCGGAGAGTCTTGATTTCAATCGAGATCTTGATTCATGGAAAGAGGATCATACTGTTGTTGATGGGGATAATTGTGATATGTATAATATTGACAAGCAGTGTGAAAATGTCGGTGGTGAGAAATGTAATACAGACGAAGAAAGTGATAATGTTAAGACTGATCAGGTTGATCAAGATCAAGAGGATCTTCCTATTGATCACAAGAAATGTGATTATCCACTGGTAGATACTGAGCTAGATGCATCTAATATTGATCAAAGAGATCGTGGTATTGATCATGAGGAGAATCATGATCATCAAGATGCTGAACAAGATACTTGTAATCTAGAGGATAAAAACGAGTATCCGATTACTGAACAAAATGCTCGCAGTACTGATCAGGATAACCATGATGATCAAGATATGGGACAAGATCCAGCAGGAGTTGGGTCATTTAGTAATAAAGATGAAGATTACAGCAACGATAAAGATGTGGAAACTGCTTGTTCTTTTAATCCAGATGCTTATAAAGCTGTAGATCAAGAAGATCGAAAGAATGAAGATACTGAGCAAGAGACTACAGATGTTGGTGACGAAGGCTGTTTTGTTGATCAAGAGGACAATTGTCACGCGGACAATGAAGATCGTCTGGTTGTTGACCCATGTCCAAGTGTTTATTTGCAAGACAGTCTGCAAAAGGATAAAACTCTTACGAGCTATCGGAGTCAAACAGAGTCTCACGACTTTAAAAATCTATTTAATGAAACTGATGAAAGCAATACAGTAATTCCAAAATTGACAGAAAGGGACAGTTTAGGAATTGATTTACTTGAGAAGTTTATGGACACACCAAGTAGCATTTATTTAAATGAAAATGACAGCCTAGCGTCAGTGAAAACAACGGAAGGATTGCAAAAGTGTGACGGGAATGAAGAAGCCTTTGACTCGCAGAAGTCTGAAATTCAGGACCAACACTCTCAGGAAAAACAGGTGATGAGATTGTCTCTTGACATTTTAATTAAAGGTTTCAGTAGCCCCAAAGTTTCTGTATCGTATTTTTCATCTTTTATTTCATACAGGTTAGTCAGATCTTGGTTTGATTTATCATTTTCTGAAGTGCTTGGTTTGATCTGAAAATAGTCTATTTATTATGTCATTATTATAATATTGTTGAGTTTTTGTAGCACTCGAGGGACAGAAAAATGCAGTTAGCAATTGGTTCAATAAAGGATATACTTACTTATGATCATACAACTTGGTTCAAGCACATCATCATTGAAACCAATTCAATAACTATAGCCTGATGTGTATTGCATTATTATAATATTGTTGAGTTTTTGTAGCACTCGAGGAGCAGAAAAATGCAGTTAGCAATTGGTTCAATAAAGGATATACTTACTTATGATCATACAACTTGGTTCAAGCACATCATCATTGAAACCAATTCAATAACTCTAGCCTGATGTGTATTGCATAGTTCAAAAACGGATTTCATATGACACTGGGTATTAAGTCCTGGACATCACAAGTGATTATTGGCTACAGTGCTATTCTTAGTTTAGTACCATGTTGAGAAGTTAAATATGACTTGAGAGTGGAGTTCAAATGTAGTAGTCTTGTTCTTTCACACTCCTCTTTCATGTCCTATTTTACTTCCGAACTTGGTAACTGTACTGAAAATAACATGGTAGCCAATAAGGTAATCAGTCAAGTTAAACTGTCCAGTTAGGTTGTTGATCAGATTGCAATGGACAAAAGTTGAGTTCAAATGTAGTAGGATCAGTGAATTGAACTGACAAGCTAAACTGCCCAGTTAGGTTGTTGATCAGATTGCAATGGACAAAAGTTGAGTTCAAATGTAGTAGGATCAGTGAATTGAACTGACAAGCTAAACTGCCCAGTTAGGTTGTTGATCAGATTGCAATGGACAAAAGTTGAGTTCAAATGTAGTAGGATCAGTGAATTGAACTGACAAGCTAAACTGCCCAGTTAGGTTGTTGATCAGATTGCAATGGACAAAAGTTGAGTTCAAATGTAGTAGGATCAGTGAATTGAACTGACAAGCTAAACTGCCCAGTTAGGTTGTTGATCAGATTGCTGAAATCTGAAGGTATTCAGTTCATACAGTGAAGCTGCTTTGATTTCAAGACCGATGAAAATTTTCTCGGTCTTATGCCTGTCTGCAATGATGTGCTGTCTTTAAGACGGATTTCAGATAGTGGATATTGAAATGAGGAGAGTTATTTTGTTTAATTAATCTGCATATGGGCATATATAACCGGGTGCTAATTTCAATTCCATTATCCAGATTTTATTGGTTTTTCTTTTAGGCACATGACTCTGCAGGTTCTGAGGAAAAGAGAGGCCATGGAGACTTCTGCACAGACAGAAAAGAGTCTCATTCTCCTCAGACTTCCTTTCCCATAAGCCCGCCTGTAAGTGGCTCAGACAAGGCGAGTCGTCGAGACTCACATCACTCAGACTCGTCGCATCACAAAGATCGTGGCTACGGGAGCAGAGACGATAGAAGAAGCTATAATCAAAAAGATAATGACCGACGGGATTCTTCACAAAGGGACTATGACCATAGAGACTATGATCGACGAGACCATGATCGACGAGACTATGATCGACGAGACCACGATCGAAGAGACTACGATCGAAGGGACTCGGATCGAAGACACTACGATCACAATGATCAGAGACCATATGATAGAAGTGGGAGTGGATACAGGTTACTACAGTGAAGCTATTTTTCTAGCATTAAAGAGTAATCATTTAATAGAAAATGCTATACAGTGTTATTCTCCTATTATTTCTGGAAACTTGCGGGTTATATCTTAACAAGAGCATACTAAAAGTGATTGGGAAACAAATGCCGCCTCGTTGTTAAAATGTTAATGGGTATTGACTTGTGCCAAATGGAGTTGAACGAGGTATACATTTTAGAGTTTTCCAATTTTACTTACAGGCAGGGGTGTCATGGGAATTATTCGTGGTAATCTAATACTTCTATTGAAGCTTTGACTTGTGTGAATGTGAACATAGAGCACAGTTTAGATACTGCTCTTGAGAGAAATGTGCTTATGCTTATGGGAACAGTTATGTAGTACCATTTAATTCTCTCATAAGCACTGCTGTAAAATGATGGACACAACACTGAATCTCTACAGCACCACTTTCATCTATGACACCAGCTCCTCGTATCACTTGCCAAAATCTGCTGCAATCGGATGTACACTTCTGAACTGCTTGAGCAGTAGCATAAATGTATTGACCATTCAGAACGTCCTATTCATTCGATAGAGGTTAATTCTATAAATATTCTTGTTTTATAGCCGAACTCGTTGTGTAATGTTGCATGATCATCATTGATCATTTCTGCAGTGTTTTGATGCAAGAGGCATTAATGCTTTCTAAGTTGAACTATTAAAATGGCAGAACTTAGATGTTTTATGTAAGTTCTTTGCCGCTAAACTTACGCACTCTTTTCAGGTATGAAAGCCACAGCCATGGTAATCGACGAGATAGAGACGATCGATATGAACGCCACAGCGATTCTCGAAGCGGACAGTCTCGAAACAGCGGCCACGGCAAAAGCCACGATAGCTCAAACAGCAACCGAAGGCCCCACCACCCACATTAAGGAATTACTGACTGTAAAAGGATAACCGCATTATGCCGGGTGATCTCTTTTTTCTCCCTCGACAAGACTACTTCTTTTTTAGAACAGTCATATTTAGTGACATTCTGAATGTTCTTCTGGAAAATCGATTAACACTTTAATGACGAGCTGCATTGGTTGCCCAGTCACTTTTAGTACACCCTTGTCGTTAAAGTGTTAAGTAGTGACCATCATGTTTCAGACTGTAAGAGAATGACGAAGTCTCTCGTTTTAATATACATGAACTCTGTCGTTCTTGTAGGCGCAAGATGTATTAGTTCTTGGAAGCGATTGTTTGTGAATAAATTTGAATGAAGTGATTAGAATGTGATAGTGTGACTTTCTTAACTGGTCTTGAAAGTGCAAGCTAGTGAAGAACATATTTTTGTCATGGATTGTCACACTATGATTTAAAACTTTTGGTTCAGTTCAGAAGACATGGATTTATACACCATTTGGTTCTTGAAAACTTTTCAGCAGAAGAGAAAGCTTGTGGAGAGATATTAAGAAGGTGTACAGAACAGATGGGTATGGGCATGGTGGTACCTGTGTAAATGGAGGAAACAGACGTTGGGAGTTGATCAGTGGGCTATCTGAATTTGCCAAAGCAGTTGATTTCCATCATAGGGAGGCAAAGGTGGTACAGTGTATAAATGGCATGATTAATGTTATCCATTCCACATTCATTTCATTCAGTCAATTTACATTATATAGCGGAACTTGTGATGTCTGCACAGAAGCACTCCGTGGTGCAGTGGCTTAGGTTGGGTTGCAAATCCTCAAAAATATTTCAAGGTTTCTCTTCAACTGCCACACTTTCAGCTACAAATGAGAGTGCACTGACTACATGTCTTGTAAGATTTGGCAGCAAGGGAAAGAACTGGCCACTTCCCCCTTTCTGTGTCCGATGCTAAGAAACTGATGTCGCTAACACTTCGTATATGGCTGTGATTGCTTTCAACTTACATCAGGGTGTGTTCGCGGACTTCTCTTTTCTGTAGGGTCGAAGTCCGGTTGTTTCCGACAATTGCCACAGTGTCCTGTTCTAATGACTTCTATAGCGCCGTTATAATATACATGCAATGCACAGGGCTGCCAAGGCAGCAGTCGATAGTCGCTGGCTTCAAGTGAAACCGATCAGTCCTACTGCATTTCAGTCCCTGTGCAGAAATATTCTGACTCAGTTTTTATTGAATTAGATCAGAGGAAGTAATTACGGGCTATCGTACAAGATCAGATAAGTAGCCTGTATGGCTAGGCTACGTCTACGTAGGTCTGTCAATAATTGTACCAATAAAATCTATCATAATACACCCGTACCGCGTCTTGCCTATTATGAATAGGCCTTAAGCCGGATCATATCCGATCGCGACTTCTTTTGAAGGTGTTCATCAGGGTCTAAACGGGTCTAAATATCCAGAGTTGGCGCGTCAGCTTAACGTCATGCGATGTACCTCGCCGAAATATCTGTGTCACATAAGTCAGTGACGAAGACTCGCTTAGCCTACTCAATAAAAGTGGATCCGCGAAATTTATTAGTCAACCTCGCGTCAGGTAGGCCTAAATACTGATGACAGGGTCAGGCCAACAGATCCGTTCTTATAATTATTATATTAGTGTAATTCAGCGCATATATCGGGGAATTTAAATTACAAGGGGAAATTTATTTTTAAGTAATCTGGTTCCCGCCAACTGCACGTAAAAATAACTGAATAGGCCTATAACTTTTTTATAATAGGGCCTACTCATACTGGATCCAGAGTTTAACGACTGTCAGCTTATGACAACAAAATTAATGCCGTTGCCGTCAACAGAAAAAATTATTTCGGCATATTAGAGCTCATTAATTAACATTCATGCTCGTTATTCATATAGTAGGCCTAATTACGATGTCTCTTCCAAAGGCTCATTCTATTTTTAAGCGCATACAAGACACGACTTAGCTAACAGGCAGAGGACATGTCCTTCGCAGCTGGCCAAGGTAGGCGGGGTTTTCTAAATTTGAATATTCATGTAGCGTTGCGTCCTGTGATTGGTTTAAATTCATTCAGTGAATATTCATATTCAGTAGCGTCCTGTGATTGGTTGAAATTCATGCAGGAAGCCCCGAAACCTATGCCCGAAACCTTGTAAGTATCGCGGTAATCTGGGACTGTGCAGGCGTCTGGGAATTGCCTCGTGTGTAGGAAGCACGTCAAAGCCCCAATAATAAGTATAAAATACTTCCTGGTTTTACGAATAAGTCCGGTTTTGAAATTGGTTTCAGAATTGCACATCGATATAGTTACTTGTTCATTTCTTATGGGCGCTCGGCCAGTTAAAATGCGGCATAAGCTGACTTTAATGAACTGAAGAAATTTGTTGGGAAGAAGAAATTGAACCTAGGAAGGGTATGATTTAAATCGTTATAAGCCTATTAGTTGTAACAAATAACATGAATTTTTTTAGTAGTGATAGCGATCTATGTAGTTTTCACACGACGGGACAGAAATTCGAACCCAGGTCGTTAGCAGATGGGAAGAGTTACCCGCTCGGCCACCGTGCTACTTAGCTATATCTTTAGTTATGTGTCAGTTGGCGTCGCTACGGGGCAGCTAACCCATCCCTTCTCGTGCTTGGTCGTGGGATTCGGGCAGTTACCCCTAGGCCCTATGTGGTTTGAAATTTTCTTCCATTCGAATTCATTCATCACCCAAGCACAGAAAGTATCTAAAGTAAGCTGGAAGTCTCCAGTTCCCCTAAACGCCCCCATCCAATCAACCTTGTAGCTCTGGCAATACCTGTGAATGTAGTATGCAGTGTGCAATGACATCTAGTGGCAGCCAGGGCCGTTGAGGTCAATGTAAATTCGATACTCATTTATGAGCTAAGGTTCTTCAGTGGCTGATGATGATCATCAAGGTCGTGATCATCAAGGTCATGATCATCAAGGTCATGATCTTGATGATTGGCATCATGCCTGTCAGACACTCTAAAGACAGGCTGGCATGTATGCAGCACTTCAAGTTGATGTATAAATGTTGAGTTATACTGTACTTGATACATGATGTTGATGGTAATTCATGATGATGATTATGATCATGGTGATGATGATGATGATGATGATGATGATGATGATGATGATGGTGAAAAGCAGGGTGCAGAAGAAGAGGAGGATAATGACAGTGGTGATGGTTATTGTAATTGTAATTACGACAATTTGTAATCATCGTCAGTATCAGGCTACTTCTAGAATGCTTTACAGACATATACGCTGTTACCTGTCAGAGCAAATGCTAAGAGCTTGAGAGCAAGTACAGATTTAACTGTTTTTAACACTTTTTCATCACTGTTAGTGATGATGATGATGATTTATGATGATTTATGATGATGATGATAATAATTATTATGATGGTGAAAAGAAGGGTGCAGAAGAAGAGGAGAACAATGACAGTGGTGATGGTATATTGTAATTGTAATTGTTATTACGACAATTTGTAATCACCGTCAATAGCAAGCTACTTCTAGGATACTTTACACACTGTCAACTGTCAGCGCAAAAGCTAAGAGCTCGATAGCAAGTAGAGATCTAACTGTTTTTTATCACTTTTTCATCACTGTTAGTGATGATGATGTTGATGAGGAGGAGGAAGAAGAGGAGAAGACGGATGCCAATGACAATGATTGTAGTGGTGTTGATGATGGTGGTGATGGTTATATAGATGCTCAAGCAAAACAATCAATCAATCCATCAGTCTGGCAAATATAGATGTCATAAACAATGATAAAACATGACACAAAGGAAACCGAATTGTGTTCCAGTCTGAGAACTTTATCATAGGAAATATTTACTTAGAAATGACCGCAACAATTACATGCTGTTTATAAACCCATAAATTTCATTTCAGTGAACAGCTTCTCTGAATTGGTTGAACATTTTTTCATGAAAAAGGATCAACCCAGACTCCTGAACTAATAGTCACTGGACTTCTCTCTTGTAAAACAATGGGTAACAAATCTTCAAGCAAGAAGCAAAAGTCTGATACAGGTGAGAAATGCAATGGAACAAAAGGAACAAAACCTGAGAAACCAAAAAAGCCCAAAAAACCTGGAAAAGACTCTTCATTGCCGCCACTCACGCCTCCAGGTTGGTTTTGATGTAGCACGCTGAATTTTCTAGTTTAATAGTTAAGTTCTAATCTCGATAGTATTGTGGTTAGTGTGCTGGACTGTCAATCAGGAAAGTGGTCATGGGTTCAAATCCCTGCTAGGGCAGAAATTTGGTTTGAGATTTCTGCTCCATCTGCACCCCTAGCCAACTTGGATACAGTAAGGACACTGATAACTGTCAGTGGGAAGATGAGACGGCGAGGGAGAGGACTGGCCACCCGCCCTCATATGCCGAGGCTAAGAAAATGAAGTCACTTACACTTCATACCCATGGCTGCCTCAGGGCTAGCTTAAGGGACTGCTGTTCTTCTTCTTTAAGTTCTAATGTAGTCTATGCTAGTTAGTGACTTCTAGAGCTCCGTTATTGCAATGCACAAGGCATCTATTAATGGCCTCTTCAAGTGAGACTACAGTGAAGGTTAGCCTAGAATGATTCATTGGAGAAATTCAGTGGAAATTATGGCAGGTCAGGCAGGTCATACATAAATTATTATTATTATTATTTTGCCCTGAGGTATACAGGATCCCTCAGGGACTTAGATATTACTAGCTGTCGATGTAATTTGTTTGGAGATGACCCCGCTCGTCGCTGTCCTGGTTGGCGAAATCCGAACGCGATTGCGTTAAAGGTAATAAATCACTCAGAATATGTGATTTAGTGATTTATTATTATTATTATTATTATTATTATATAACAAATTTATTTTTATAGTTATGTAAATAGACATGTTCCGTTATGTGCTGCTTTGTAAATAGCTTGTCCGTCATAGTCACAGGAAGTAATTGTCTGGAGTCTTTCTGTGGCCCTAGTGTCGACAGCTAAACCCCCCCTACCCCCCCCCCCGTCCTGTTTCAGTTTGTTCCGCTTTTCTTGCTCAGATATGTATAGTCTGTGTGATTTATTAGGCATTTCAAGCAATGTTGAAATTGGCATTTCACAAATGTGCATGTTTCAACTGTCACTAGTAGCAGTAGAAGTTTCAGTTTCGCAACACTGTGATAGCAAAGATCATTAGTGTCGCCCTCCTCCTTCACCCAGGCTTCGCATTGGCACTAAGGCACGGATGTGCTGTGGCAGAGTTGCACTAGCTGTAATAGTAGTAGTAGTAGTCGTAGCAGATAGCACCAGTAGTAGTTTCAGTTTAACTGTGATAACAAAGATCATTAGCATTGTCCTCCTCCTTAGTCCAGCCTTGAGACTGGCACTGCCTGGTGCTAGGGCACTGACATCCAGTGGCTGAGTTAATTCAACTGATATTTTAGCTGTCAGTTCCATCTGGTTCATTATAAACGTCTCACTTATTGCAATTGTGATAATGATTTTATAATAGCTAAATAATAATAAATAAGTGACGAAGATGATGACAGTGATCGACTGGTCTTTGATGTAATATAATGTAACTAAATTATATAAATATGCGGTAGAGCAGCGGTTTTCAAACTTTATTTTTATTGTACCCCCAGGTAAATAAATTGAATTTTGGCGTACCCCAACAAAGTCATATCAAAAACAACATGCGAGCGTGAAGTCCCTTTGCAATTAACAACTCCTTTTAAACATTGGCGCAAACCGGGCATTAGTCATAGGTAGAAAATTTTAAAGTAATATATTTTTAACTTAAGAATGTAGTCATATCAACAAAATAGGAAAAATGAAATAACTATTAGAAAGTGTTAATATGAGCAGGGGCTTGTTTTGACAAGCACAGATTTACAAAAGGCCTATCTGGTTTAATATTTGTCAGTTTCAAACGCAAATCTGTTTCGAGTTCAAGCTTTTTTCAGTATTTTTTTGATCGCAAGGGTAGCTGAAAAATCTGTTTTCTTCAATCCACCATAGCATGATAGTTCAACAAACTGGTCTCTTTCCTGGACTGAAAAATCAGCCGGCAACACTACATCCGATGGCATAAACTCATAGAAATGTACAGAAAAATAAACGAACGGTGGACGTAGAAAGCTAATGAAAGAAAGAAGGACATGAAGTCCATAAACTAATAGAACATTTGAATTGTTTGAAATTTTTCGCGTACCCCTTAGCGACACCTGGCGTACCCCCAGGGGTACGCGTACCACAGTTTGAAAACCTCTGCGGTAGAGCATAGAGAAGGAGGAAGTCCATTCCATAGAGAGGGCATAGCCTATATATATGCCATTTGTATAGCACTTGTTCAGTATCTCCCAGAGGCCATGACGATGATGATAAAGTGTCTGTGAAAGTAGTTAAAAGAAATATCCAAGATGCGTTGATTGTATTCAGAAGCATCCTAAGTTTATATTTGTGGAGAACAAGTTTGAGATTTTAGATTGCAAAGTTACCGGTGTATTCCTACTTCAAAATTGAAATTTCTACTTCAAAATCCAAATTCCTACTTCAAAATTCAAATTCCTACTTTAAAATCCAAATTCCTACTTCAAAATCCAAATTCCTACTTCAAAATTCAAATTCCCACTTCAAAATCCAAATTCCTACTTCAAAATCCGAATTCCCACTTCAAAATCCGAATTCCCACTTCAAAATCCAAATTCCTACTTCAAAATCCAAATTCCCACTTCAAAATCCAAATTTCCACTTCAAAATCCAAATTCCTATTTCAAAATAAATTCAAATTCCCACTTCAAAATCCAAATTCCTACTTCAAAATTCAAATTCCCACTTCAAAATCCAAATTTCTACTTCAAAATCTGTTGTGATCTGTTCATTTCAGCTCCTGCTGTCAAGATCGTTAAAGCCATCTACGACTACGATCCTGTACAAAATGATGACCTTGGCTTCCAGAAAGGAGACAAACTCCAGATCCTGGATGATGAGTGAGGAATTTTTCGGTTTAAAATGTTTCTTTTAGCAATTCGAAATAGTCTGTTGCCTAACATGTCAACCCAAAGGTCATTGGCTCAAATCTCTGCCAGAACAATAAGGTACTTCAGGATTTCTGCTCCACTTGATGTCCAAGTGGATGCGGTGATAAAATGAGTACAATGTCTGTTGCAAGATCAGAAGAAAAGGAGGAAGAAGACTGGCCACCCATCCTCACATGCCGAGGCTTAGATTACGGTGTTGTTAACACTTCATATTACCAAGGCTGCCCCAAGTGACCGGGTTACGTGACTGTGGTTGTCCTCTGCTGAAGATGTTCTGAATGAAGAATGGTAGCCTATATATCTGCCTTGTACACAATGTGCTTCGTACAATCTGTAGAGTACCTCATTTTTCGCCAAAGTTGATTTTTACAATGCAATATTCATTTATTGACTAATCGGGGTTGACACAAACGTAACTTTGTTACATTATAGATTTATTTCTTGTTTTTATTTTAGTGTATTTCATAAACTGGTTATGCCATCTGACTGGCACTTTCATATAGTAGAGTGGCAAATTTTATACAGTGCCTTCCCAAGAAGAGAAAATCTAAAGCCTAAGCCTATCAGACGAAACTAAAAATGATACTTGCTATTTACTCTTTGGAAAACACATAAAATGCATGAAACAAGAATCATATGGTCGATTATTGTGACAAAAGCACACTTAGATCTCAAATCCGGCGAGATCTGGCTGAATTTACCACTGCTCAGACCATGGAAGTCAGACGTCTTGGGTAGTTTAAAAACTCTAAGCCAAAACCTTGATAACCATGGATTTGTAAAGCCGTTGTTGTTTTGATGTAATTTTGACATTTTTATTTTTTATTGCTAAGTACATTATTAAAATAAAGTTATTGCAAGTTAAAGTTTTAGCATGATTTTTAACTGGCGAAAAATTTAAATAATTATACAGGATCTCAAATATCTGCAACTAGAACTGTATTTGATATTGCCATCCTTCCTTGTTCAGAAATGCACACCGGACCTTAATGATAGAGCATTGGTGGCACTGAGTAACTGTGTGCATAGGCGCAACCACCCTATGGGACCCGTGGGACGCGTCCCCCCAACTTTCGAACAGGTTGGGACGGCCATGGACGCGTCCCCCCAACTTTCGAACAGGTTGGGACGGTCCCCTCCAACCTTTGAAAATTGTGAGGCAAACAAGAGCCAAAAATGCACTCCATTTGGTATCAAATGCTCAAAATTGCGTCGGCTTCTGGGGCTCCACCCCAGACCCCGATGGGGGGGGGGGGACTTACGGGGGGGGACTTACGACGCTTCTCATACCGCCTAGTCGTTAGGAACTTCTTGCTTTCTGCAATCTCTCCCCTGTGTACCATTAATGCCAGTATACTACAAGGCTCTGACCTTGGATATTGTCATGGCCATTTCTAAATACAGTAGAAACCGTCTCCCTAAATATGCCGACGATAGCTACTTGCAAGCTGCAGGGTCCCTGCTTCCTGCATTGACAGCATTCTTTCTGAACTTGACCATATCTCTAAGTGGGCAATGGGCATCCATTAGCAATCTTAAATTAAACCATGCTATGACCAGAGAAATGGTTGTCAAACGACCGAGGACCAAACCTATTGCCCTCCCTCCTCTCATCCCTGGCATCGAGCGGGTCCAGGAGATGGTTATTTTGGGTGCCACTATCTCTGATCAGCATAGGCGCAACCACCCTATGGGACCCGTGGGTCGCGTCCCCCCAACTTTCGAACAGGTTGGGACGGTCCCCCAACTTTTGAAAATTGTGAGGTAAGCAAGAGCCCAACATGCACTCCAGTTGGCATCAAATGCTCAAAATTGCGTCAGCTTCTGGGGCTCCGCCCCAGACCCCGATGGGGGAACTTACGACGCTCCCCCATACCCTCTAGTCTTTAGGAGCTTCTTGGCTGCCGCAGTCTCTCCCCTCTGTACCATTAATGCTAGTATAGTATGCCTACAGAGCTCTGGCCTTGGACCTACTGATTTCGTCAAAGCTATTTCTAGCCTTAAACCTAAATACAGTGGACACCGTCTCCCTAAATATGCTGCTTGTTGGTCCCTGCTTCCTGCATTGACAGCACTCTTTCTGAACTTGACCATAATAATATTTCTAAGTGGGCATCAATTAGCAATCTTAAATTAAACCATGCTAAGACCAGAGAAATGGTTGTCAGACGACCGAATGCCCGGTCTAAACCTATTGCCCTCCTTCCTCTCATCTCTGGCATCGAGTGGGTCCAGGAGATGCCGGGTTATTTTGGGTGTCACCATCTCAGATGGAGATAGGATTGGCTTTGGGGCACACATTCACAAAATATGCTGCAAAGCCCGACAATCCATGTTCACGCTACGTGTTTTGGTCGCCCACGGTCACCACGGTCAACGTCTCTTTGACGTACGGTTGTCAGAGCTACTAGCCTACTACCCTCGCATGGCTACTTTATGCCTTCCCTGTTTGTTGGGGATTTGCCACTGTAGGGGAACATATAAACGCCTTAACGGTATTCTGAGAAAATTGATCCGTTCAGGCTTCCTCCCTGCCGATTATCCAAGTTTTGACTAATACTATTCTAGAGCTGATTCTACTCTTTTCCGTTCAATTCTCTTAAACCCTTAATTGTCACTTCCAGTTTATTCATATAATAAAGTCATATTTTTCACAGATCTAGATGGTTTAGGCACTTTTATATCGAAATCATCGTTGAAAAATTTGAGGTAAATTAAAGCCCAAGATGCACTCCATTTTGGCATCAAATGCTCAAAATTGCGTCAGCTTCTGGGGCTCCGCCCCAGACCCCGATGGGGGAGCTTACGACGCTCCCCATACCCCTAGTCGTTAGGGGCTTCTTGCCTTCGGCAATCGCAGCATCCATCCTTCCTTGTTCAGAAATGCACACAGGACCTTAATGATAGATGATAGAGCATTGATGACACTGAGTAACTGTGTGTGGAGGACTTGCTCTAGATTCGTGCACAGTAACCAGCTTACCAGTAGGTGGCTGGTTATTGAACCAGTATTCTCCGAGCATTTGGTTAACCAATTGGTTACGGTGCTCCACATTTAGCTACTCTGCCCATATACAGAGATGTGGGCCTATGAAGATGTCTTATTTTTACTTTGTACAAGGATGTTTTCTTTTACTTTGTACAATGATGTCTTCTTTTACTTTGTACAATGATGTTTCGTTTTCTTTTTGCAAAGATGTTCTATTATTTTAAGTTTGTACAAAGAGGTTTTATTTTTACAATGTACAAAAGTTTACAATGTTCTGCTGTGAACAATGTTACACAGGTTCAAGCATTATATGTATATTTTTCTGTTGACCGAGCCTCTATATGATTCACTAATATTAATTAGTTAATGCGGGAACTCGATTATATATATATATAGAGTAGGCTGCTCATTATTCTATCAGAGGAAGATAAGGTGGCAAGGGAGAGGGCTGGCCAGCTACCTGCCCTTGTATTCCGAATTTAAGACAAATGAAGTTTTTGACAATACTCATGGCTGCCTGTCGAGGCTAGCTTAACGAACTGCAACAAAGATAATGTACAATCTAGAATCAACAAAAGTAATCGGTGGACTTGAATCAAGATTGGCTGTCTTCTTAGATATATGTGGGACGACTATATTGATTGTACAGCAATTGTGGTTGGCAATTGGTTTATTAAAGGATATTCTCACTTACTAACTTACTTGATGCGAAAACGTTTATTGTCAGGATGCTATATACTTTTTAACTGTGTTTTTAAGATGTCTGTACACCAAAGTGCGATTAGCAATTGGTCAATAACGAATATACTTACTTACTTACTTACTTTACTTACTTTTAGGAGCAACAAGGACTGGTGGTTCGCACGTAATGTGACGAATAGACAAGAGGGTTACATTCCAAGTAATTATGTCGTCGAAGACAATGACGCACCAGAGGCTCAAGAGTGAGTTCTTATTTTGATCTTTTTTTAATTCATGTATATGCTTGTGCCTGGCCGCAGGTCCCTTCGTTCAGGGTGTTCTTCTTGTTCCCTGGGCTCGTTCCTCTTAAACTCAGAACAGAAGCTTTGGTTTTATCAGTCCTGTGACCTGGAACAACCTTCCTCACAAAACTAGAGCTGAAACTCGCAAGCGCTTGAAGTCTATTCTGTTTGAACTAGGGTTCTCCTTGTCGGGTCGGGAGTGCTACTGATGAGTTTTTCCTTGAAGCTGCACTTTACAAATTTATGTTATGTTATGTGAAGAATTGAACCACTTATCTGTGTTGTTTTTGCCTCTCCTGAGCATATCACGTGTGCTTGACTTTTACTGTTACCAGTTTATTTTTATAGTTCTTACGTTTTCACTTTTCACACAAGACTGATGGCAGAATCAATTTACAAACTAATGTAGTTTACCTTCATTTTTTGCCAGCCTCAGAGCCTTGTTTCTTTATCCCAAACTATGGGCTGATTTTATCCGCTCCATACCCAATCTGTAAAAGCTAATTTTCTAGCACAGAGTAAGAACATGGACACTTGCAATCTGCCATTTTAAATAGTAGGCCTATGCTAAGATTATCACATTTTTACGTATTTATATAAATATAGAAACTAATGATAGCGTGAAATTGATATGTCTTACCAAAGTCGGCAATGAAATTATGTGACCTGGAGAGAGTGAAACACAGAGAGAGAGAGAGAGAAAGAGATTAACATGCGAGATATCATAACTAATGATTACTAGTCTACAGGCTGTGCATTAGTGATTTCCATGTGTTAAGTTGCTAACCTCTACCACGTATTAAGCGAATAAATGCTTTACTGGGTTGCATATTACCGGACTTTTAGTGTATGTTTTGTTGTTTGTGCATATGTCTGTATGTTTGTACATGTACAAGTTTATGGGACAATGTCACTGAAGTGTTTTGCCTTTGAACTTGACATTAGTTGGTGGTTTTCAATCGATCGAAGAGAAGCCAACAAGCAACTGATGATGCCAACAAATCCATCTGGAACATTCCTCATTAGAAACTCAACAGGTAGGCATAGGTGGATTTGTATCATTCTGTTCTGTGACTGAATATTTATATAGCACCTTTCATTGGGCCAGTCATATTCATTAAGCACACACCGGGCGAAAAGATGGCTATCAGTTTCCACCAGTGGCACATTGCTAGCCCAATAAATGTGATTGTCTGAAATGTGCAAGGGTATGCATCAATGAGTTAAGAATATGAGGTAATTTAGGCGTTATGATTTCGTCGAACTTTCAGCACAGTTATGCAACAATTAAAATTGTTTGCTGACTGATTGTACCTTTTATGCACCCCTTTGTCTCTCTTGTTTTAGATGCCAGCAGTGGCGTAAATCACGGGGGAGTGGGCCAGAGGGGGACTGTCACCCAAAGTTTTGAGTGGCCCGTCTATTCCCCCCCAAAAATGCAAAATCCGGCCCCAGAAAAATCTGTCCCCCAAAAGTTATGTACAGATTTTCGCCTCTGGATACCAGTGCCACTGTGTTAAAAAAATCTTATAGTGCACAAGATATGACACTCGATGTTTCCTATTGTCCAAGGCCCCCTTATCTTTCAAAATGCCAACTGTATGATGATGACAAAACCAACAAAGTGTCAGACCCAGTCAATGAGGTCGTGTTATTAAACATGTCCAATGAACTTCTGGCTAAACTTTGTACTGTCTTCAGCATTCCCGTAAGTGGTGTAGCTGTTTTTCACTGGTTGACCCACATACATGCGAGTTTTCGCAGCGAATATAGGGAATGTCATATCTTAGTATACTCTTAAGGTTGTTGCTATGATCATTGCTTTAGATTACACTACATTACATGCTGTTCTGCTGGTAAGGTTTGAAATTAATAACTGGTTTAGTGTGCACTATTTGTCTAGTACTTTGTGCATGGCATAATAGTTGTTCAAACCGTTTTTTTCGTTTTTTATTTTTTCAAAAAAATGTCGTTTTTATTTTTCGTCACTTTTTTCCGTTTTTTTATGTATGTAACTTTATTTATTTATGTTTACCATTTAAATTTAAAATGATTTCAATATTTTTGATTTCTCAATTGCTTATTAAACTAAACTTATATAAAAAAAGAAAATAATTGTGATACTGGTACATTAATGTTATTTGGTGTTTGCTAATAAAGTTGTGTTATTAGTTGCTTAAAATTGTGTACAAGGTTTTTAATTTTAAAATGCAGTACAAGATGTAACGAAGTCGAATTAGTTTGTTTTTTAATTTTAAAATGCAGTACAAGGTGTAACAAAGACAAATTATTTGCTTTTCCGTTTTTCACAGTTTTTTTCTGTTTTTGTAAAACAACGTTTTTTCCGTTTTTTCGTTTGTTTTTACCGTTTTTAACAACTATGGTGCATGGACTACGAATCCCTTGGGCAAGACTTTACCAGTGCTGTAAATTCGCTGTTCCAAATCATTCTGCCTCATTTTTAGTTATTATTCTGTCACCGTATTTATTCCGATTTTGGGGGGCCCGATAGCGCATTGGATAACACACTGGCATAGAGAGCGAGAGGTACCGAGTTCGAGTTCCGTAGGGCGGACATGCTTTGTAGGCTGCTATTAGCGCCGTGTATTGCAGGCTGTCTGTTCTGTTAGTAGTTAAGATTTATGTCTTCTGTCATTTGTGTTCTTGTGAATTGTTTCAATTGCATAACATGTAAATGTACAGCACAGTGCGTTTGTCAGGCGCTTCAATAAAGAAAAGATTATTATTATTATTATTATTATTATTATTATTATTATTATTATTATTATTATTATTATTATTATTATTATTATTATTATTATTCTGTCACCAACACCCACATGTTCCTGATAATCTCTGTGTGTGCACATGCTCTCAGCTCAACCAGGATGTTCATGTAATATATTCTGACCTAGATCTCACTCTACCCTCATTCATTTCTGATCCGGTGTTACAGATCTGTTGTAGGTTATCGTCTCTTCGTCTGTTTGTTTAGCCTTTTTGACTTCTGTCTAAGATTAATAAAGGATAATGTAGGTGGCACTAAAGTCCGCTTAGCATTGTGTTTCGTGAACTTGCTGCTTGATACAGCACCTTTCAGTAGCTCACAAAAGCACTTCACACACGATATAAGCAAGTGTGTTTGTGCTTGGCTTTCAAGCACTTCGATATCTAACTGCATATTCTCCTGGCAGCTCACTCAGGGTAAGAATTGTTGGGGTTTCAACCCCCAGTCTTTCTTGGGACCCAACAGCAAAGTCTTTATTGCAAACCCAAACTCCACATGCATCAAAGTCTGACCCCCATCCGCAGTTATTTTTGGTACAATTCTCATACTGGGCTCACTATCCGCACCTTAGATTCACATTTCAGTGTGACTGTGTGCGCAGGGCGGCGCTGGGTTTTTAGTTGTGGGGGGGTCCACGAAAATGAAATTAACTTGTGAGGCACTGCGAGCGCCGAAGGCGCGAAGCTGCCCACGATTAAGGGGCCTGGGGGAGCGTCGTAAGCTCCCCCAGTGGGGGTCTGGGGCGGAGCCCCAGCCGCCAACGCTTTTTGGAGTATAATGTTGCCATATGGAGCTCATTTCAGCCACTCTGAACTAAACATTTATAGCTTAAAAATGAACTTGATTTGTTAGTTAATTTAAAGAAATTTGAGTAGACCTAATAAATAGTGATGATCATAATATTAATTTAATAATTATATTGGAAAGAGTTACAAAGTCATGACATTAGTTGCAAGGCTGTCAGCGAAACCAGACCCCCCCAAAAAAAAAATCTATTCGGATTTACACGAATTGGATAAATGGTCTGAACGACAGCTGGGGGTCCGGACCCCTGGACCCCCCGGCCAGCGCCGCCCCTGTGTGTGCGCTACAAATTGAATTATAATATATACATTTTAATATAATTATTATAATGCAATAATAATATACATAATTATAATAATAATACATTGCTGTCTATTCAAATGCTTCTCGCAAATTGAATGGCCTGCAGTGTTTATCTTGTTTGATGTGTAACATATAATAATTCTTTTATCATTTACTGGATCTAAATTGTATTGAATTCTTGTGATGTTATTATCACTTTTATTAGATCATATCTGCAATGCATCTATTGTTTTTTATTTATGCAATTTTGTTCTTTTATCTAATCTCATTACATCTATGTATGGTGCCAGTATACTAATAATGCACTTATAAAAATTCTTAATTGCAATTATAATTAAATAATGAGTTGTAGTGCTGATGTAATCTTTAGACTTCCTTGGTACCCGCATCATGAATCATCAATTGTCTCATTCGGTGGCCTGAAATACCCGCGGAAAAACTGGGAGTCAAGATCCGGTTATTCGCGCTGAGAGCGTGAGAGGCAGACTAGAGTTACTGATGTGCAGCAATTACTGATGAGGATATACGCCTTCTCAGTTGGCCTTTAGATTTCTCTCATGGCTAGGGATGCTATAAAAATTACGTGCCTTTCACCAACATATGTAATGTCTATATTTCGTTTATTGAAGGAAATTAAGTTGACATATGGCAACTTATTACTTGAGAAGAAAGATGTCTCATAGGCTATGCTATAAGTTTCTGCCAAATACTGGGGCAAGAGATGAGGTTTTTATTGGGGCTTAGAGCTAACTTGATGTTCTGTAATGTAAATCTAAAAACTTTCTCTGTGCCACACAAAAGGCAGGTCAGGGAGACGAGCTTATTCACTGGCTGTTACTGTACTGTTACTGCTACTGTTCTGTTACTGCTACTACTGTTCGGTTGCTGCTCTGTTACTGCTACTGTACTGCTACTGTACTGTTTTGTCTGGTTGGGCTATGAACACCTATGGGTATATTATATATATCGTTAAAAATGCAATTACTAGATTTGTAATGTTCTTTTGTTGGACCAATAAATTATTGATATATTGATGTGAATGAATATGATGAACCCCACTTTTGAACTTGGGTTTCAGAGTGACAGGCTTATGTGCTAGCCATCACAAACAACTGTGTTATCACTTGTTTTCATGTGTTGACTTGTACTAGATCACACATCATATGCACTGTCCGTGCGAGTCTTAGACCAGGTTTCCGAAGAGTTCGTTATCAAGCATTACAGAATCAAGAAACAAGCCGATGGAAGGGTCTGCATAACACAGAAACTTCTGTTCGGCACACTCGTTGAACTCGTGAACCATTATCGAGGTCAGAGTTTGAGACACACTCGTTTTTATGTGTAGAATTTGTGTGAATTTTTATGACTCAGTTATTTTTGGTTTGATGCTATTACGGACGGCTTTGAACTAGAACACAAATGAGTAACACTTTTCTGCCATTATGCATGCAGTACTGAAAACAGGGCAGTACTTAATTCACCTAATATTAACGAGATATCATTACATAAATGAAATAAAGAAAAATTTGTAAAGCGCAGCTTCTAGGAAAACTCATCAGTAGTGCCCCCGACCCGACAAAGAGAACCCTCGTTCAATCAGAATAGACTTCAAGCACTTTCGGAACAAAGAAAGAGACAGGCTGACTAGTTCAGACGAGGTTCTTAAATGTAAAGTCTTCAACATTTCAGCATCCTGGGTTAGCCCCATTAAATGCAACCATTGGTCATTAGCACAATGACTGATGGCTAGCATGTTGGTCAGTGTTTGCTTTATGTAATTGTTACTGCAATTAGCTTTATGTAATTGCAATTGTTATTAGCAACTCAAGTTATCCTCATCTACTTGTTGGATTGCTATTGGTGTCGTGTAGTCACAATTAACTTAAGGATCCTTCAAACTTGTTGATAACCTTGTAATTGCCGTATTTTCCGGACTATAAGTCGCGGTTTTTACATAAGCGTCGACGGTACAATTGCAGTTACACTGACCAAACCATTAGAGATTTTGTTTAATGATTTAGTTGTTGGTGGAGACAAAGCGAAAGAGCAACTTGTTTTGACAGTTTTTGTTTTCTGTTAAAGATAGCGTCAATGGCCTGTGCTGCCAGCTGACCAATCCCTGTCCTAAAGAATTGCAATCTGTGCCATTCAAAAGCCTCGAAGTCGATCGCAATGAGGTCAAGCTGCAAAATAAACTGGGCGCTGGCCAGTTTGGAGAAGTTTTCAAAGGTGAGCATGATATAATATTTGCATGAATGCTTGTGTCGTCTAGCACCTTTGACACTACTAGGATTTGATCAGTTTATTGTAGACTGGTAGTGTCGTAATTTATTTGTACATTTGGGACTTGTTTGAGTTTTATATAGCATCTTTTAAAGAACTTTTCAAGGCGCTGAAACACAGCTGTGTCTCAGGCTTAAAGAAGAGTGACTTCAATGTTTTGAGCTGTTGGCATGAAGTGATGTTTGTATTTCTGTATATATGTATGTAAGTAATTTTGCTGTTAAGTAAAACAACAACTGGCTTCCGCTACTGTTTGTTAATTGTCTAGAGTATTGTCAGGAATGAAATTGTGTTGTTTAATGTAGCTAGTTATGATTATTGTATTGTATTGTCTTATATCTAAACATTTATAAAACATCCCTTGTTGGATGAACCACTCAGAAGCGCTCCCAGTACGCAAGACCCTGAGAGAAGAAGCAGGTTTTGAGAAAAGACAAAGAGGCGGAGAGGCTGCCAGAAAGAACTGTAGTGCGAGCAGAAGGAGAATGCGCATTACAAAGAGAGGGACCAATTGAAGCAAAAGATCAAGACTGAGCCATGACAGTTCTAGAACGGGGAACCAGAAGGTCAAGTAGAACGGGGAACCAGAAGGTCAAGATTATGTCTGCGAAATTAAGAATTTGAAAGAATTCTGGCATTCACGTTTGAAATTTTCATCTGTGTCGTATTTCTCTAGCAAAATTGCGCAAGACATTTGTTGCCGTGAAGACTCTGAAGGAAGGTTCGATGACTGTGGAGGCGTTTCTGGACGAGGCGAAGATCATGCACAAACTGCGCCACCGCAAATTAGTTCAGCTGATGGGAGTCTGTACGGAAATGGAACCGGTTTATATAATAACGGAATTTATGGAGAAAGGAGCTTTGCTGGAGTATCTCCGGAATGATGGTCGGACGACGACCATCGTGAATCTCATCGACATGGCTGCCCAAGTGAGCTGCACCTTATTGTATAATAATAATAACAATGACATCCATGGCCAGAGTAATAATTATAATAGTAATAATAATTGTTTCTATGGCCATAATAATATTTATAATAATAACTAATAATAATAATATCTATAGCCATAATAATAGTTATTGTAATAACTAATAATGATATCTATAGCCATAAACATATCAGTTACCACTTATCAGATTGATCAGTTATAGAGTTATGCTAATTTTTGATTGATTGAAACCATTTATTGAATCACAAACAACAGCAAACACCACAAACATATACACAGTCACGAATAATCATCTACAATAATGTTTGTAGATTGCTGATGGAATGGCTTATCTGGAAGGTCAGGATCCGCCGTTTGTTCATCGTGATCTTCGTGCAGCCAACATTCTCGTTGGAGATAATAACAACGTCAAGGTGGCCGACTTTGGACTGGCGAGAATTCTCGAAGAGGACGAATACATCGCCTGTGAAAGTAAGACATTCAAAAGAATTCATCGCTTGTGAAAGTAAGACATTCAAAAGAATTCATCGCTTGTGATAAGACTGAAGTCGTCATTCTCCACTATCAAAACGATGGAGGAGCAGACTGAGTTCTGTTTAAAATAGAAACTTAAGGTATACATCATATCAATAGCTACTCCCTTATAGTAGGACATTCAAAGGAATACATTGCCAGTGAAAGTAAGATGTTCAAAGATGGAAGCATATGAAATTTTGTATGCATCTCATAAGTCAAGAAATGAAAACACTCTGTTGGAATATACCGTAGTGATACTGGTTTGTCCCATACCACTGGCTTTTTGGGTAAAGGCACAGGGCTACGTTAATGGCCCTAAAAGACATAAGATGTCGTGAAAAATTAGAAACTTATCATGCAGACTATCTGTGCACTAGTTCAGCAAAATGTCCCTGTTGCTCCTTTTGCCTTCCTCTTCCCTCCTGCTCTCTCAATCCTTCATTAGCTTTGGGCCTTTAAAACAATGGCATTTCTCAAAAGCAAAAGCAATTCTCAAAATCAAAAGCAATTCTCAAACGAAAAAGCATTCTCAAAAGCAAAAGCAATTTTTTTTAAAGTCGCCAGATAGCACAACTGTCAGACCACTCGTGCATATACATGATTGTAAAGTAAGTAAGTAAGTATATTCTTTATTGAAGCACTAGCAAACACACAGCACTGTACATGGCAAGATTAATACATTCAAACAAACAAAAATTTATATATACAACCAAAGAATTGAATGAGAGATGTTAATGTATATCAGGGGAACATAATTATGTTTATTATGCTTATTATTTTATAGACTGCTTTAAGAGTTGTTTAGTATGGAAATCTAGCTTATTTTTTGGAGTTTGCCTGATGACACTGTGATCTTTAACACTTTTTCAGAAAGCAAATTTCCTGTCAAGTGGACTGCGCCAGAAGCAGCCTACGATCACAAGTTCAGCGTAAAGTCAGACGTTTGGTCTTATGGCATTCTCTTGTACGAAATCATCACTTACGGCCGGGCACCTTACCCTGGTAGGTATTCTATGTGGCCACAGTTATACAGTCTACAAATCCAATGCTAATTATCGTCAGCTATAAAACATTTTGGTAATTTATGGAACTACAGTAGACCTTATTCATTAGTGTGTAATCAATCAGATCACTAAGAGCCACGTTATGACCTGACCCAATAACGTGGCCGTAAATGTGCCCACGTTATTGGGTCAGGTCATAATCCAGAAAGTTCAGACGAAAGATAGCCACTGAGGCAGAACACGTTTACGGTGTTGTGGAAATTGATAGGACGGAAATAGAATCGCACGTGGATATATTGTAATTTGAGTATTAATTTCTTAGGTAATGAAGAGTTGGGTTTAGTAGACATTCTCCAGACAGTGTTTGATGCAGAAATGCTAATTAATGAATAGATTATGACTTCGACTGCAGTTTAATTTGAAACGACCGTCGACTATACAATAATGGCGCTATAGCAGTCATTCATTCACTTGGAGCATTTATGTAGCGCCTCTAGTGAAAGAGAGCAGTATTAAAGTGCTTGTGGTTAAAGGAACATGCCGATCTAAAGGGAGACTATTTCCAGATGGATGGCACAACCGCTGAAAATGTACAGCGTTTAGCTTTATCAAAGAAACAAAAATTGAGCTATGAAGTCAATAGATTATATTCTAATAAATTCAACTTTGATCCTGAGCATGACTGAAACTGTAGTCATTGGTGTCTTTTGGATGCTGTAGATTCTTTGTTTTTACTGTACTGTATATATAATTGTAAATATTGCAATGTAATTGAACATTTTTATAGCTCCCCTTCAAGGTAACAACTCAGAGAGGCACTCTCTGCGCTAGCCTTTTTGATGTTAAATGTCATTACGAACGAATATCTTACATATTTCTGACTTGTCCTCAACGGCCTTTGATGTCATATGACGATGTTAAACTTTGAAATAAAAAAGCATGACAAAACATCCTGTGCATTTGCAGGCATGGATGGTTCGACCGTTCTTCAGAGCGTCTCAACGGGATATCGTATGCCCCGTCCCAGTGGGCGCAACTTCGAATGCCCGGAGAAGATGTACGAAAAGATGCTGAACTGCTGGGATTTTAATCCAGATAAGCGACCGACCTTTTCTCATCTGCTGACGTTCTTCGACGACTACGCCACGGAAACGGAAGAACACTACCACCCGCCGGAAGGGGATTAACCCTTTGGCACGTGTATTCAGTTGGAGATTGCCTACAGGAAGTTTTTTTGCGTGGAAAATAGCACGGACTACTTTGCATGTGGCTTTTGATAGCTAAGGTCATTATAGTTGTTTTAGTCGAATCAAACGAGGTGGTGACGACATCTTCATTAATTTGTTATTGTTTCCTAGACGCGTGCATTGTGTGCTGACGATTTTGAGAACTGAGGGACTGTTTATCTGAGGTCAGTAGCGTCGAGACGTTTGAAGTTTTTTGTGGAGAGCTTGAGCCCTCTTGAAACTGTTTGTGCCCATTTCTGCTCTCAGGGTAAGACTGATGACGAGCAATTGATGCTATGAGAGGTGATGAATCATAGCAGAGGACACAATTTTGTGATTGACCTTGTTAAGTGCCACACTTTTGCATAGGATTTTGTATGAGTATATTGGGACGTGTGCATACATTTTCGTTAGGAAATGTAGCTTTCGGAGTTCATGCCCTGTTTGGCATCTGTTGTAAATCTTAACATCGAACTTTTCTAAATGCATCTAGAAACTGTGACTATATGTATTTAATGTATGTGTGTATGTACGTAACTGGACATTTGTTTCGCCTTTTTTTTCTCTGTAGGGTTATCACAGTGTTTGATTAGTAACATTCCAGCGTTATTACTGGTTTAGATATTGTTTGAATAGTTTGATGACAGCGAATGTGATGTTGATAGTATGTAATTTTTTATGGTCAGTGTGACAAGCTTTTCAGTGAGGATCTGTAGGATGGTGTTCTTGTGATCTTTGTGTCCACAAAGAAGACCGAAGCTTAGGATATGTTTTAATGGAATGTGATTTTGAGACACTGTTGATTGCATCGTCTCCTTTTTGTTGGGTTTGTTTTTATGGTACCAATTGTTAAGATCATTTGAAGCTTGAGATTTTTATCAGGTTACTTTTTGTTAACGTGACCTTTTGTCATGACTTTTACAGCTTCATATATTAGTTTATTGTGTTAACGACAGACAACGCTGTAGGTGTACATAGAAAAAACTAGATAGTATAGTATGAAGTAATAGCTTAGTAATCTGTTATTCAGTCGTTCTATGCGGGATTTGTCCTTTTCGCTCACCTGTCCCCACCAGGTGGGGGAAGCATACATTGTTCTTGCTGTGATGGTTGCGTGAGTGAGCAGTTGTAGAGAATCTGCAGATGCAGCATGGTTTTGAGAGTTTTAAGGGCAAAAGATTGAAGCAGAGCCACTTTTGACGACTTTGTTGATGTGTTCTGTGACTGATAGTTTTTCATCAATGACGCCTATCACTTTTATCGAGGTAGAGCGAGGAATACCGGTGATTGAGGGTTTTTTGGAGAGTGAAGATTGGCTCTGTTTGATGACTGCTTGTGCTGGTATTGTTAGGTTATCATCTGTTAAGGCTGTTTAAACCTTGACAAAGGAGTTATTTCTGGTTATGTTGCAGAAATTTGCTATAGGCCTAATGAGTACACTGTTGATGGGAAGATGAGATGGCAAGGGAGATGACTGGCCACCCGTTCTTGTATGCCGAGGCTAAGCAAACTGAAGTCACTAACTCTTCATAACTACGACTGCTTCTCAGGCTAGCTTAAGGGACTGCTAGTATTTTTCTACCTATTTTTTTAACACTTGAGAAGTGATTTCCGTACAGGGTACTTTTGCTTAGGACTTCTCAAAGCTCGAGAGAGCATTTTTTAAAGATGCCTTAAATTATTAAAACATGCTAAAGCTGGAAAAAAGAACATCCTTTTGAACAGCTTACTTGCATGTGTAGCATTTTCATCAGAAGCATGGATACTTTTATTTGAGCATGTTATTCCTTGCTCCGTAATGCTTAGAGATGAATCAAGCAATAAAAAAACAGGAACAAAATCTGAACTGATACCAAAAGCTTCAGGGATTTCTTATGTGGTGCCTGCTGATGCACTGGTTACCCTTGTTCTGAACATCTGGCAAACGTGGTTTGGTGATTTTCTGTATTTATTAGCTTTTATTTTTTTATTCACCAGGTTAAATAAAGCTGTTTGGATGTATGCATTTGTGTAATTATATACATAATATATACCAGTATGTAAGGCAACACCAGTGGCGTAACGAGGGGGCAGGGGCGGCCGCCCCCGGGTGCAGGAGGGGGGGCAAAATTAGGCTTTTGTGAAAGAAATCAGGCAGGAATAGTTAAAAAAGTGACTATTAGACTATTATACATGAGAGCGCGGGGGCGCAAAATGAGAGGTTTCTGACAATTTTGTTCTGGAAAAAAAGACGGGAAAGCAAAAAAAAAAGTCATTAGAAATTTTGGCGGAACTAAGAAAGAAAATTTTCAGGAAATTCTTGCCCCCGGGCACACGAACCCCTAGTTACACCACTGGGCAACACTTACATGTATACATACATATAATACATTATATGCCAGACTTATTACAAGATGCTGTAGTGCAGTGGTTCCCAACCTTTTCAGAGCAAGGCACCCTTGCTAAAGGTCATTCAGTCAATGGCACCGGGCCTTAATTTCATTTATTTTTCTTCTAGTTAGTACTTCATTTTTATGACGAGCAACGCTCCTTGTATTCAGCCGCAGTGTTGCGACTATTTCTACACTAATTTAAGTTTAAAAAAATAGTTTTAGGGCTATATCACTGGTGATAATTAGTAGTTTTCACAGTTCTTGACAGAAAAAGATGCAAAAATATTATCCAGCCATCGCAGCCCTACAGCAGGTTCACAGCAACTTTGGGTGCCTCAGCATCCAGATTGGGATCCACTGCTGTAGTGTAACACATTCTGATAATATTATATGGTCAGGGAAAAGGATACCCAAATTAATTCGGACACATGAAATAGACTCTTCATAAGATGACCTCGTTATAAAATGGTTCTCTTTATAAAGTAGTTCTCGTTATAAAGTGTTCTCGTTATAAAGTGGTTTCGATATAAAGTGGTTATAAAGTGGTTCTCTTTCAAAGACGTTTTCACAAGTTTTTGGTGTAGGACTATGTTAATTGTTTTCCGACTGTATCGTAATATGTTTCAGGCTACTTTTTCTTAAGACTTGCTCAACAAAGCATTTCATTTTAAGATGCCTTAAATTATGAAAACATGTTAAAGTTGGAGAACTTCCTGTTGAATAGCTTCCTTAGACATGTAGTATTATTGTAGCGTCTGTGAATAAGCTGGTTCTCGCAACTTCGCTTTTTTTGGGCGCTGTAGAAATATCGAGTTTGCAATTACAATTTCCATGATTTCTGTTGGTGATTACGCTTGTTCAGCTTTTGGTGGCGTCTTAATCAAGTGTACTGAAAGATCTGTTAAAATATGAATTAATTGGAGTAGATACTTTATATTGCAATCATTGCTTAATCTGTGGCTACATGTGATTTACTTCAAGATTACTATTTTTCTTTTAAAAATTTCATTATTGTTAAGTAGGTTTTTTCTCAAACAACCTTAACCATCATATACATACATGCTCATATAAATATATATTATATACAGGGTTTGGTAGGAAAAACATTCGATTCTTTAAATATTAGCTAAAACGTGATATATTTTTTGCATCCTTGTTCAAGTGAGATAAATTTGCAATTTTGATATACCAGTATATATATATAATTAAATATGTATATATATATATAGGTGTACATATATATTACAATAAATAAATGCATATACATGTACCCTGGTATACATGTATGGTCTCCAGTCCAGATGTACTTCAATGGATGATTGTAGACTGCGGTTTTTATATGAAGCTTGTACATTATGACTCCATAGACGTTTTTGTATTATACTAGATAAGATATAAGATTAGACAATACACTCTGGTAGATGTATGTATATGCATGTATATATAATATATATAAATGAATACAATTACGGATGAAAATAAAAATCATTTTAAAATGTGTAGATTGTTATTACCGGGTATAATTAATTTATCTAAATTTTATGTCAAGTAGCCGATATACTACTATCAAAGTATCAGGTTAATTGCATTTTATATGCCTGCCTGACCCCTTTGGATCTTGAATTGGAACCGATTTCCTCCCTCTGCCTATCAATTATGTTTTGAGTAAGTGCCTGTAAATAAGCTGGTTCCCACAACTTCTCTTTTCTGGACATGTAGAAATTTCGAGATTACAATTTGGCTGGTTACTTTATTATGCTATAAACTGCTACAAGTTAGCTGCGTTAACAATTTAATCGTTTTAATGCCACAAAATAATCGTACAAAAACGACAGTCTTATGAGAATAAAAAATCAGATCTATTTCACATGTTCTTCTCTGCTTTTCAGAATTCAAGTCTATTTACACACTGTCAGAATATTTTACAAAAATCTTGATTTTGAACTGTATTTTGATGTACATAATATCAGTGAATTCTCAAGTTTAATGCTGTTAGCTTTTGATGAAGAACAGTCACATGTTGAAACAAAGGACTATGAACATTCCAACGTCCTCAGTAGTATTCGAAACAGGCCCGAGTGTGTGTCATCTACAAAACAGAAATTTAATGTCAGGGTCAGAAGCCGAATCATATGTTAAACATATATATACTTTGTGTAATAACGACTATAGTAAATAACACTCGGTCACACACAAATATTAGATTAGCTAATTTTAGCTTATCTTATGCGTATATGTATTGTGCCTAGCTTAGATGAAATCTATCCATATATATTAGCTTATCCTATATATATCTATATATATACATATATATGTGCATGTACATGTATATATTAAAGTGCATGTCATTTAAGCAGTACATTCACTCTATCTGTTAAAGTGCATGCTCAAATAGGGCAGTACATTCACTGCACGTGTTAGAAAAGACTCTCTAAAATACGCTGTGAATGGACTGTGGTTTAAGAAAACTAATTTGTCCAAGAAAGCAGTTCAGTTCTAAAAAGAATTATTGTTTGCAAAATGAATGTTGTATTGCTTCACCTTCTTTGGCTCCGGCAATAAATCTCGACAAATCTGGAAGATTCTGGACAACCTGTGTAAAAGAAACACACATGATACGATGCATGTTTAAACCAGAATCTTGTTACTACTGCATGCATATACATGTATAATATAAGAATTGGATTGGAGCCATTTTGGGGCCTTGCCATTTCAATCATGCAAGGACCCAAACTGGCCTAAAAATGCAGCATTAGACACATTAATTTATTTTGGCCAAATCCTGCACATAATAAAAACAGGCGTATCTACTACAAAGATATACCGGTCATGTACAACATGCATCAAAGTGACCCGAATACTATGCCCTGTGGTACAATGAAATACTGCATAGATCGACTATAGCAACGTCATTGTCATTGTCAATGATAGCTTAGTGAATTGTTTTGGGAGTTTGAATAGGTGCTCATACGCCATTTACATATCCTGCACAAAAGTGCACATAAGGAAAGAGGCCTATACACTACAAAGGCAATGTCGTGTACAATGTGTATCATCGTGAAGCGAACCGCGCTCCGCATGCTCTCTAACACAGAGGTGCATGTAGACACAGCCTAAGCATATGATACCCAAGGTAGCTAACTCATGCCCCTTAGGACCCTGTGTGGGTGACCGGGCTAGCCCTCTCTTTATAGACATTCTTAATAATATAATAATTCGTTTAACCCAAGAAGATTGCCAACATACGCTATCGCTGATGTAGATGACAATCCCAGAAGGAGTTTGAAGGCACAGTTCTTAACTATAACTGCAGACAGCCTGACACGGCGTCAATAGCAGCCGGCAAGTCTACGTTCTGCAAATGGTCTTCTCGTCAGAAACTCCAGATGAACTGCGTGAAATCCGCTGACAGGCTAACACAGAGGTGCATGAGACACAGCCTAAGCTGTAAATAAAGGTAGACACTCGGCCCCTTATCCCTGTGTGGGTGACCTTCCCTGCCCTCTCTTTATAGACATTCTTAATAATAGAGAACCTAAGAAGATTGCCAACATACGCTATCGCTGATGTAGATGACAATCCCAGAAGGAGTTTGAAGGCACAGTTCCAATATCTGCTTTGCCTGAAGGTCAAAGAGGCCGGCAAGTCTGTTCAGCAAATGGTCTTTCGTTAGAAACTCCAGATGAACTGCGTGAAATACTGACAGGCAAAGGTGCAAATCAGATTAGAAAATAAATACATAAAATAAAATAAGGCAAACAGCAAATCAGATTAGAAAATAAATAAATAAAATAAAATAAGGCAAACAGCAAATCAGATTAGAAAATAAATAAATGCAAATAAAATAAGTTTTGTCTGCAAATCTATTCAGCAGAGTTTTCAAAATAAAATAACTTGCATCTGCTCAAATCACTGACGGCTACGCTTGGGAGGTTCTTAAAAATAATAAGAAAGCACTACAAATCTTATAAGAAAATATATTTCCCAAACAGTTGAATTCACAGTAATTCTCCAAGTTATATTATTATCATATTAGAACAGATAGTTTTACTTTGAATTTAAATGCCATCTACTCCAAAATGTACCTGCTGACTTTCAAAATTACCAATCGTGACAATGAAGTCATACAACAATTAAACATGCAGCTGTTCTCAATTACACTGCCTGAAACAAAAACTCTGTGCAAATAGATGACTAGATACTCTACAGCCACATGGTATGATGGTATCATGAAAGCACTGCCCTAACAGAGCAGTGCATACATAAAAGTATTAAAAGCAACATTCGTAGAGGCAAGCATCAGAAGGGGAAAACAGGAAGAAAAACTATTTCAAGGTCCGGATATAATTATAGTCAAAACAAAGTTAGGAATACAAAACAGAATTAGACTGGGATCACAGAAAACAATGCTGTGATAGGACAAACAAAAAATGAACAGTTAGCTAGAAAAGTAAACAAAAGAAAGCCTGGGTTAGGAAAAACCTTTGAAAAATAATACTGGACTAGGAAAGACAAAGAAGAATATTGGACTACAATTAAGTAGGTTAGAAAAACAAAGACTATTGTGCTAGGAAAAACGATAATTCTGGGCCAAGCGATTAAAAACCAATATAATATCGTAATCGTAATCGTAATCTCCAAACTTCTAAAGCGCCACTCGAAAGCCAAAGCCAATATGACCTGTGTGGTCATAATAATGACTCTAACATCATTTAGAATAGCGCAGGGAGCGCCTCTGAGTAGGAATCTTGAAGGGGCGCTATATAAATTTTTGGAGAAAGCAAAAAACAAAAATAATAATTAATGTTCCCGGAGTAACCAACCCTGATCAGAGTATTGTTCATCTGTCTTCATGCAGTGCTTCTTGGCAGATGTTCGGTCATGTTCCAGATCATTGTCTGGTGGAGGACAAGGTCGCTTCCTGGACGATGACAGGAACCTCTGGTATCTTCCGATGTCGGACACACTGGATGTGCAGTGTGGCGGAGGCGACAGCGGACTCGGAGACTGTTGATCCGGATCCGGATTTCCAGCGGATTGGAAGGAACTCAGAATTGACGAAGGACTGTTGGAGCTGGCAGGCGACCAGCAACCGGATGTAGATGAAGTAGAGATGTTCACGTTACCCCCACTTAAACCTGAATACGGATCGTCTACAAAAACAATCTCACATATAGTGTTTTTTAGTTTACTATTTACTAACTTTTTCGCTACTATTTGATAACTTTGTATGTACAGCGCCGTGCGTTTGCCAGCGTTTAATAAAGAACACACTTACTTACTTACTTACTTTTAGGGCCAGGGCTGTAATTAATTATTAATTAAATAATTATTAATAATCTTCGTTTATTATATCAAACTGGCACACTGCAGGATGATTAAAATTCATAGTGTGAACGGATGATCACAAGTTATTGCAGGAGTTGAATTCGACTGTTTGGCAGCCATGCAAGGCGCCCATCCCGTCCTACTGCTCATTTTACCAACACCATCTGGCGAATGAAAGGCTGAGTCGACCTCTGTGAGGGTAGCGGGAAGCGATTCCGCGTCCGTGCTGCTCTTCATGCCGTTGCCGTTACCATAACCCCGCTTCTGAACATAATATACTGAGAAATCAAACTCTGAACATAATACAGAGGCCTACTGAGAAATCAAACTGACGGTTTCAAACACCGAGAGTGGACCACCACATCAGAACACTGGGAAACAAACTGGAATCTAAAGCTGCTGTCTTGCATTCACATCCATTACCTTCAGATTATGATGAAGTGGAAAAACCAATAAATGAAACTCAAAGTTGAACAATGACAAAGACTCCGTCTGCTAAGGTCTGATACAAGGAGACAAAATTCTGTGCAAATATTTGCATGAAGGTTACCAGTTGAACTGGGATCTGATGGCAAATATTGGTGATGGTAAATTGGTTGTACTATATTGGTCATGGAGTAGTCGTGCAGTTATCTGTATGTACATGTATGTATGCATGTAGGCCTGTGCAAAGCTGGTAATAGGTCCAGGCTAGATGGGAAATGTACAGGTCCCCATTAATTTAAAACGGCTCATTAAGTATTTTGGTAATCAATCAGTGCTAATGATATGACTTCTGTATATAATATAAAAACGATCGCTAATAACAACAATAAGAGAAAGACAGAAGAACTTGGTGGGGCACGTATTAAGAGGAGACTCCCTCCTGAAAGAAATCATAGAAGGGAGAATGGTAGGGAAAAGAGGGAGGGAAGACCGAGGCAGATGATGCTGGGATGGATGGCCGACGGATACAGCGAATTAAAGGAAAAAGCACAGCACAGAGAAGAGTGGCGTCATTGGAAGTTGGAACCTGCCGAAGGGCAGAGAACTTAAAGAAGAAGATATAATATGCAATTAATCATCAAACATTTTAAGAGAGCAACACAATGGGTCACTGGTAGAAAACTGCCTTGCACAGTCCGTAACTAGGTCATGTACAAATATATCCCCTTTCATCTTTGACTCTCTATCAGGAAGACTAGTAGGTCCCCAGCTGGACCCCTGCCCCTTCTCTGTGCTGTGCTGGCTTGCATGCATGTATATATGCATGTATTCAATATATAGTGTTTTAAGTACTTCACAAAGGTGTATAAAAGTCAAGACAAGTCAGCTATAGTGCTGAGGCTAATGCGTTGATCGTGACAGTCTTCATTTAAAGATATCGAAGTGCCTGGTTATATTATCGATAAAGAAACAAGCAACAACCATTATGCTGGAAACGACCACTTAACAATGTCAGGCTGATTAGCAAAACAGATGGATTCATAACTATATAGTACACTGTTCAAGCAATGAAGCACATCTTCAAGAGTGGACAATTCTATTCTATTTTTCAGGACTTGCCAAAGCAGTAAGTGCTAACTTATTGAGTAAGCTATAGACTTACTATGAGAGTATATCTTCATTGGTTCCACAACAACATGGAGTGTCAAGCAAGGTCGCACTCGCCTGAAAACAATGGAATAAAAGTAATTATTTGAACAGCAAGCCATCAATTTAAGAGTTTCTACAGAAGGTTTGTCGAACAAAATGATCGAATATCAATCAACATACAATACAATATAACTGTATTTGATACGTCCCTCCTTCGAAAAGCACATGATCACACGACAGAACATGGATGGCGCAGAGCAGTTGTGCTGCTTGTGCATGAAGGACTAGCTCAAGGTCCATACATCAGTCCATATTTTAACAGATTTGGACTACTGGGACAAGTCTGCTACTCTACTTTCAATGTAATTGGAATCTCACATTGAGAGTAGAGTATTACCTGGGATATATCACCAAAACTACTGGGGCAAATCCTAAAACTACTGGGGCAAATCCTAAAACTACTGGGACATTTGTCCCAGTAGTTATACAGTTAAAATATGCACTGCCATACATAGTAATCAAATCAAATCAAATCGAATCAGTTTATTTCCTGAACCAATATAGTACAATTATGGCAATAAAACACAGTAAATTACATCAATTGTGGATACCAAGGAGGAGACCCAGAAGGGATGAAGAATACCCCTAATAGGGCCACCTAATAATTGTGAAGGACAGAAGTAATGCATGACAGCCAGTAACTGCATATCAATCTGTCATTATTGTTTATAACACATTTATGTAACCACCACTATCTAATGAAAAAACATGAACCCATGGTGTTGAACAATAGTGAGGACTTGTTAAAGGACAGTAACTGTCTCAGAACATGAGGCTCAAACTCGTACTCTCCGTGTTACAAGGCGTGTATACTTTAACCAATAATTATTACCCATTGTGTCCCACAGCTAAATATAGAAGGCTAAGCAAGCATGAACACATCTAGCACAGTAATAATTTATCTGCAGTTCACGTGCACTTTCAGACCATAGCTTGAAACAAATTGAACATTATGCTTAAGATAGGTGGCACTTCACTATAATTACTCCATTGTCTCCTTAAAGTATCCAGTCTTACCAAATGGAATTCCCCCTCTTCACGTTCACTACGTGTTTACGAAGACAATCAATATAGCACTTTTTAAGTACTTCTCAAAAGCATTGCTAATAAAAACTCCACCTCTGCCGTCTACTCGAGTGGTGGTGCCGTTTCAAAGCCTGGATAAAGGAGAAGGGCTAGGCTAATAATATCTATGTCATAAAGTAGTAAAATATAAATTAATGCAAAGCACCTGTAATTTATTAATTTCTGAAAGATAACTCACTTAACGTGAAGGGCATTATTTAAGCGTATACCATCTGATGGTCCACACAGCTGAATCAGATCTTCACGTGACAGACGCATGATGTCAGCACCTGCAAATACAACAAGTACATCAAGTACAACAAGTATATCAAGTACATCAAGTATAACAAGTAAAACAAGTACATCAAGTATAACAAGTAAAACAAGTACAACAAGTACATCAAGTAATACAAGTACATCAAGTACAACAAGTACATCAAGTTCTCATATCAAGAAAACATCAGTGCTCCGGGAGCTCTTGACTTTGACTTCAGCCTGTTCTGGTCGCCGATTTCTGCGCTCTGCCTCTAGAGGTGACTTTATGGTTCCACATGCTTGCTCTGCCACTAGACAGCGTCGGGCTTTCTCGATCGTGGGTCCTTCTCTTTGGAATAGTCTCCCCTCTGACCTGCGTTCTCTTCCGCAAGACTTCTCTGGCTCTTTTTATAAATTACTTAAGACTTTCCTTTTTGACCAGGCCTGGGTCGGGAGCGCCTCTGAGTAGTAGTCTTGAAGGGGCATTATATAAATTTCATAGATAGATAGATAGATAGACAGAGAGATTGATTTATTACAAAACAATTCTACATAAGTTTCTACAAACATAGAAGCACCGTAAATACATACATAATTATGTAAATAAATACATGTATGCATGCATAAATACATACCGACATGTCATACCAATCATGTTCGATATGACGGAGTCGTAAAATAAACGTACGTACAGACATACATACATATATACATATATCCATACACAGAAGAAGACCAGTCTCTTAAGAGAGCCTATAGCAGGTATGGACATTAACTGGAACTGGATATGGGTAAGAATTGGATATGGGTAACAACTGGATATGGGTAAGAATTGGATATGGGTAAGACTTGAATATGGGTAAATTGGATATGGTATGAATTGGTAATGACATTACATCTCTTAGCCTTGGCATAAGAGAACGGGATGGCCAGTCCTCTCAACATCTGATCTTCCCACTGACATTGTATGATCAGCGTACTAATTATAACTGAGTTAGCTAGTGGTGTAATTGGAGCCGATATCTCAAAACAAATATACATTAACAATTCAAGTTAAAACTTGTAAGAGGAAACATAAAAGTTGTCAGTAAATGGATATGTACATACATGATACATATGATCCACACCAAAATCCTATATCCCAATTCTGAATGTCCTCTCAAATGTACTTCCTGCATTCGTTTATCAGCATTTAGCATGAACTCAGCTGACACCATTATAATAATAATAATAATAATAATAATAATTATAATTATTTTATTGTTATAATAATAAAAACAATAATAATAATGTCAACAAACTCATATACAGAGTAAACAAACTGGCCAGGATTTCAGGTTTGGGGGCTAATACCCCAATTCCTTCCCTTTCTCCCCTCCTCTCTGGCATTTGCAGTGATTTCCCACTTTTGTTTAGGGGGGCTGAGCCGCCGATAGGGGGCTTCAGCCAACCCTAGCCCCATGCTGGCACCGCCACTGTTTTCAACACTATAATTATGAAGCCATCATTCAGTCCTGGATCATTCAGTTTAATTACTTCTTTATTATTATTATTATTATTATTATTATTATTATTATTATTATTATTATTATCATCACCATTATTATCGTCGTCGTCGTCGTCATCGTCCTCATCATCATCCTCATCATCATCATCCTCGTCATCATCATCATCATCATCATCATCATCATCATCATCATCATCATCATCATCATCATCATCATCATCATCATCATCATCATCATCATCATCATCATTATTTTTACAATCAATTTTTATGCATGCGAATTTACACACAGAAATGCGAATCTGAGACACGGTTAGTCAGTCACCAAGGTGAAGAACAGTTAAACACACAGATAAACGTTTAGAAGCACTCAGACTCACCTGAAAAGCTCTGAAAAGTCTGAACAAAGTTTGAAAATCGATTTGTGCGAAGCCATTGAGAAACTTGCTGCGAAGTTGCTTGGATCGATAAACTATCCGGCGGCAACAGAGAGGCAGGACACTGCTCAGAAACAGACCAACAAGGAACGTGAACAACAATAGAACGTTAAAACATCTGTGAACAATAGAACATTTGACGGCCAAACTGTCTGGTGTCATAGCACATTCAGTGTCGCCCGCAACCAGACAGTTGACTGCAAGCATTTATCTTGCCCATATTCAACGTAGCTACTCAGAGTCGTTAGAGTAGTTTTACTTGTTATCTATTGTGACATGCGTTAAAAATTAATCGCGTTATTAAAAATTTTAATCGTGCGGTTAATTTCGATTAAAATTTTTAATCGTTGCCCACCCCTAGTTCCAGACACTGCAGTCCTGACTGTCACATCACATGTCTGTTTCTGAAAATTGAAAAACTGCTTCTCATCACTAATATAGCACCCATTGGAGAAACTATTCAGACATGCGGAGAGGAATTCCTCCTTAGCTTCTCCCAGTGTGATTTTCGTTAACGATAACGATAACGAAAATGTTCGTTAACGAAAATAAAATGACTTCGTTAACGATAACTATAACTATAACTAAAAAATATCATTAACTATAACTATAACTATAACGAAAATAACACTAACGAAAATTCATCTTTATTTTCGTTAATACAAAAAATAAAAATAGGAAGTGCAATATGGACGATTCGACATAAATGAGAACGAAAAATGCGAAATTTTTATTGTGAAATTTGTCAGTTACTTTGGAAACTCGTGTATTCATGAAGCTGACTGTACCCATGCTTCAAAGGTTTTCATAGCTCTGAGTAAATTGTGAAACAGCGTATTAATACGCACAATTTTGCTTATAGACTTAATTATTGTAACTAAGTAGTAACTAAAATTAACTAAAATAAAAATCCATTAACTATAACTATAACTATAACTAAAAAATATTACTAACTATAACTATAACTATAACTAAAATAAAAAATCATTAACTATAACTATAACTATAACTAAAATAAAATCTGTAAGGAAAATCACACTGGCTTCTCCCCAGTTTTATCCTCTTCTTCCGTTGCTAGTCATTCATTCAATCACTTAGTCATTCAGAGCATTTATATAGACAACTACTCCGAGGCACTCCCAACCAAACCCCAGCGGAAAAGAACAGTTTTCAAATGTTTGCAGATAGTGCATGCAGAATCCATACCTCATACAACAGACCCAAAGGGAAGTCATTCCAGATGGATGGAATGGCCTTCCTCGGAGTCATTCCAAAGATTACTTAAATTATGATACATCAGAACACATCAAGTTACCTCATCACGCTTCTTAGTATTTCTCACCCGATGAGAAATCGTGAACAAAGTTGAATGAAAGAAGGTCAGAAGAGAAGGAAAGCAATTTAAACAAATTAAAAAATGGTTGGTAAACTGTGAGAAACAAAAGTACTACCTCTGTCACAGCAGGTGAACTGAGCATTTCTTTGAAAAACTTCCTGTTCTGTAAAGAATCAGCAACATAAGATATTAACAAAGGTTTTCAATGTCAACAAAGTGCTTCGTCTATACTCACAACACTAGTGAATGAGTTAGAAAAGTTGTGTTACATAACGCATCTTCATACAGACATACATAGATGGTATGGAATGGACTCCCATTAACATTAGGCCTGATGCCTAGGGTTCACTCAGACATGCTTTATTGCAGCCTTAAAACCGTCCTTTTTAGCTGGGGTTGGGTCGGGAGCACTATATAAATCTCCACAATGAATGAATGAATAAATAAATGATAACTTTTCATCAAAGCGGCTGGGGTTTCAAGCCCAGCAAGTTGGGTGAAGTTCACAATTTATGGTAAAGCCATGAAACCAAGATGGATTTCCACTTACACCATGAAGCGTCCATTGCCTTAACCACTTCTCAGATCATCAAAGAGCTGATGGCATTTTGAATGTTGATACTAATTTGCTTTAAAAATGTATAAAAAGTTGTTATATTTATGCTTAAATGTAATAACGATCGTACAATGCCTGGTGTTAATGTGTTACTCTGTGGAGATCGACAACTGAAACATAGAAAAATGACAACATTTACTAAATTTAAACATAGCCTACCAAAATTACATTGTACGTATGTACATATATATACATGTATGTACATATGTATGTATTTATGTATGTACGTATGTTATATGAAGAAACTTATTATAGCATATTTTTAAAGTCCTTCACAAAAGTGCTGCATCTATAACTATCCAACCAATCTGAACAAGACAATTTTCAGATGGTTGCTGCACAGTTGAATGATACGGCAGGTAAATATAATGGGAGATTGTTTCAGCAGGAAAGTCCAATACATAAGAAGGTGCAAAGGGCTCAAACTGATGTGCCAAAGTGTGACATCTGAATATCTCCACAGGCCGCAAAGTGCAACAATTACCAACCCAGCTGACTCAAAACTGAAACACATAGCCCCATGCAGTTCCAACAATTGAGACACATATCAGCATAATGAGTTTGAATGCCACATGCTCCATAACAGGAACCCAGTGCAGTTTCTTCCCCATAATTTTGTTTTGGGTGTTTGGATACAATTCGAGCAGCACAGTTAAAGACGAACTGGATCTGGCGCAACCAGAACTTCGCCAGGCTGGCCAAGATAGAATTGCAATAATCCAGGCTCGTCTTGATGAGTGAATGAGGGTCACTGCAACACGAAATGACTAAGAATGACTGACTTTAAAGAAGCTCACTCATTTTCGCTTGATCTAGAGGAGCTGTCTGCCAACGGTTGTCCAGTGTCTGCTCGATACAGACATGAACTGACATTAGCAACTGACAGCCGCTGTTCCTCCTTGATACAAGGTCCTGCTGACGTCATCGAATTGACTTCCTGCTGCTTCCGCACTTGGTCCAGGTACTGTAACACCTGATCTAACGGAATCTATGGACAAATAAAAATAAGTGCTTAGCAGGGCTTGTGAATTCCTAAAAGCAGCACAGTTATTAGGTACCTATAAAGGGTCAATTTACCGTAAGATTGTATATTGTATTGTATTGTGTCTGGGCATTTATAAAGTGCCTCTAGCAGTAATGACTATTCAGAGGCGCTCCCAGTGTGAGCACTCCGAAGAGTCAGAAGTTTTCAAGCAACGGACCGAAGTGGATAAACCACCTGCAAAGATCTTGTGGGGGAAGGTTCTTTCTACAAAGAAGGACCCACAGTTGCAAATCCTGCAGCGGCTAATTATCCAAGGCATGGCCCATTTGAGTTAATATGATTTAATCAATTCTGATGCTACATTGCTGTTTTTATGCTGCTATCTTCACGGTGGTCAATTGGTAAGAGCACTCGACCTGTAACATGGAGAGTATGGGTTCGAGCCTTGTCCAAGGCAGTTACTGTGTAGGGACCTTGAGCAAGACCTTAACTCACAATTGCTCTGTGCCAACATGTTCTGTCGCATGATCGTGTGCATTTCTGAACTTTGGAAGTAGGGCCATGTATCAAATACAACTGTATTGTAATGTAATGTAACAAAACATTTATTAATCACCACTTAAGAGTCTCTCAGAAGCGCTCAACACGTGGCCATTAAACAGCTGAAAAAATTGTATTGTATGTATGTGCATGTGTATTATGTAGATGTATATACTTTGGAAGAAGGGCAATATTGTATTGTATGTTGTATCTTCAGGTCCACTTAGGCTCCACTCACAGCAAATAAGCCATGGATGTTACAGTCTGTTCAGAAGTCAGTGAACTCGACTTTTATGGCTGTTCGTGGACCTGATTAACATTAAGTTCGTAACACTTACACAACTCAAAATGGGAATTTGTTCAAACAAACAATTCGGATAAAATGGACCAGACACAAAAACACTTCAAATTTAGCCACCTGTACGTAAATACTCAGGAGGAGGAGAGGAAGAGGGAGGAGAGGGAGGGAGAAGAAAAAGGAGGATGAAGAAAAGGAGGAGGAGGACAAGCAGGAGATTGAAGAGAATAAGAAAATGCAGAAGAAAGTGGAAGAGGCAAAGAGGGGAAAGTAAATAGGAGAAGGAGAAAGTGGAAGAGATGATGAAGGTGTTGAGGTGGAGGAGTAGGAAAAGAATTTATTACAAAAATATATTTTTTAATATTAATTGTAAAATCTCATACCTCTGTGAGAATTGTGTAATCAAAAGATGGCTGATATTTATCCTGGAAATAAAAATGTACAGTTACACAAAATACTGTTGGCTGCATACGAAGTGGGAGTCACGAGCAGCACTCGTGAATAAGCTGGTGCCCTATGCTCAGCTTTAGAGTAGCACTTAAGAAATTTGAAGTTTACAATATAACGGACTATAACAGAAACTGAAGCACCACAAGTTTAACTTGCAATTATTGAAGAATCTCATATATCTCCTTGTAAGTCATATTTATTAAAAGCTAAAGCAAAATAAGAAAAGGCAAAATTTTTAAACAAACTACATGTATTAGCTTGTAGAAAAGTTCGTTAATATCTTCATAAAGAAAGAAGGATTACTGGTAACATTAAATACAAACCCTGTCCACATCTGCCAGTTTTTCTATTTTTTCTCTGTCTGTTTTATGCTTTCGATCAGCACCCTTTGGCTAAAAATTAAAAGAATAAATTAATTTCTAAAATAGACTAATTAACCAATTTAATCAACAACATTGTACCTGTAAAATTAAATTTTTACAGCATCAAATGCACTTCACACTATAGACCTTGGAATAGAGCTAACAGTCTGAATATGGCACAGTCTCTTCCATTTCCAGGTACCATCAGATTCTAAAGTACACAGAGGAATACAAGAATGCTGAAACAGAAGAAACCTTTCAGACTGCAGTCCATGTATTTTTTTCTCCCTGAACAAAGAATGCTTCCTTCTTGTTGCTTTAATTGTAATTAGCAACTTCTATTGCGCCGGTGTCTAATGCACAAGGCATCAACCGATGGCACTTTTACCTGTCTACCATCGCACCATTTCTGTGAAATTCACTAACTCCGCGTTCCACAGGCCCGTCCATTTCTTTCATTTCATTTCCCATACTATTGAATACTCTTCTTTCTTAGGATTAAGTTATTATTTCCAGCAAAGCAAATGCATAATAATAAAAATCACATACTACTTTTTCTTAAATCTAAATTGTTTAAAGGTAGTTTTGTTAGCTACATTTAGTTGTGCATGTGTGACTTTATAATCTGCTCCTGTTATAGTTTATTTTAAAAATTTATGCGATCGTTGCATACAACATAATGCCTGTATGCATGTCAGATGCAAATAAAGGCTACTTTTTTACTTACTTACTTACTTAATATTTGCTGTGTGACTGATGGTCTATTTGGTAGCGAGCTGGGTCTGTAACCTAATGATTGCAGGTTTGGAGCCTGCCAAGAGGACTCTGTGCAAAGACCCTGGACAAGTTCTTCAAGCACACTTGGCTTGCTCGTTAAAATTTACAGGCCCTGCATTTTGTTATAAGTGCACTAAATAAAAACATAGTCATAATTATAATGACCTGTGTAGCATATGACCATAAAATTTTTCTAAAAAGTGATATAAATAGCAGAGGATTCACGACGAAGCTTCAAAGGATTTCTCTAACAGCATTTCATCAAAATTCTTTATAACTCTAACAGATATCAGAACTTACGCACGGACAGTAAATAGCCGGCACTTTACATTTGTATTTGTGCTCATAAACTTATATTGTCTTTTATATTTCACTATTTCTCGTTGGTACAAAGTTTTTTCATTTTGTTAATAGTCTTATTGTTTCCTTATTTTCACTTGTGTAGTATTTTCAATTGTTTTAGTAAAATCAGTATTTTAGCATCTTATTAGGGTAGCTTTACCTCTTAATGATGCCGTTTAACCCTCCGTGTCCTTGGGAATGTCGATCAATCAATCAATCAATCAATCAATCAATCAATCAATCGAAATTTACTCTGTGCTACATGTAGTTGTAAGTATTGTCTTTTTGCTGTGACATAAACTTGTCTTTAATCTCAGGGACTTTCGCATTGGAAGTGCTCTGATTGGTGTGCACTATGAGAAGCGCTTTATAAATCTTTAAATACAATACAATACCTTTTAAAACAAAGCAAAGTCTCACTTTGAATACTTTGACCTGGCAAGAGGCACAGTGGACTAACTGTTCCTTTGAATTCGCTCCAGGTGAGTATGTCTCCACCTGGACGCGAAATGGAACTCCCTTCTCGCCTCCGTGTTTCTTGGCCGTGAACTCGGTGCTGATGCAGTTGATCTTGATGTAGACAGCAGCTTCCGTATCCGTATCCCAAGTAAACTCGAAGCAGTTCAAGTTATGATGCTCGACCTTCAGATCGATAAGGCCGTAAGACATCGGAACTTCTGAAAAAAAACCATTTAAACTAAGCACAAGATATTTACATAAAAAAATTAAAAAGTTCATATGTGGTCTAACTGTGGCACTCTCCAGTGAATATAATATAGGAACATTTTTAGCAATGTTTTCATGGCCAGTGTTATCTGGACAATAATATGAAAACATTTTTAGCAAAATTGCTTTCATGGCCTGTGTTAATTGGTCACTAATATCAGAACATTTTTAGCAAAATGGCTCTCATGGACCACTGCAATCTGGTCAATAATATGGAAACATTTTTAGCAATGCTTTCACGGCCTATAGCTATCGAAGCAGGAAGGAGGGGGAGATAAGAGAAAGGAGCAAGGAAGGGAGGCATATACCCAAATCCCAACCGGTATTATAGCAGGTCCTAAATATAAAGTAATAGTAAAACTAGAAGTTGGATGAGCTATGAAAACATGGTATTAATGCTAAATTATTGCAGTAACATTAGAAGTTGGATGAGCATGTTTATAGCAGAAATAGAAGCTGGATGAGCGATGAAAAAATGATCTTGATGCTAAATTATTGCGGTAAAACTAGAAGATGGATGAGCGATTAAAATATTTTTAGTAGATGTAGAAGCGGGATGAGGGATGGAAATATGTCAACAGAGTAGAAGTAGAAGTTGGATATAGCAATGAAAGCATGCCTGGAAAGAGGGGAGAGAATTTTAGAAACTGCTATACCGGTATTGGGGAAGGGGAAAGGGAGGAAGGGATAAAGATAGAGAGGAAGAATACAGGAGCCATAAAGAATTTTCTCCAGATTAGAAACTTTGCCAAACTAGTACACAGATGTTCCACTTGTGATAGGCTAGTAGGGATAGGCCTATGTATCTCTGGGTATATATATACATATCTAAACATATACATATATATGCATAACATATATATATATATATATTAAATTCATTTGCTAAAAGCAAAGGACATCATATAAATGCTCTGAATAAATGAATGAATGAATGTAAATAATCAACATAAATCTACAAAATGTGCACAGCTTGGCTAAACTAACACTTGAATAAAAAGTTGGATTTCACCCTACTCAAAAGTCAAGTATTCTTACCCAGGTCAAATATTCTTTCCAAACTATTACCTGGCACAGTGGCACTTGAATAAAAAGTCGGATTTCACCCTACCCAAGGGTATTCTTACCCAAGTCAAGTATTCTTACCCAAGTCAAGTATTCTTCCCCCAGTCAAGTATTCTTACCTAAGTCAAGTATTCTTTCACCAGGTCGAACAGCTTTCCAGTGTTCCATTTGCTCTTTTTCCATGTACTGCAACCGTCGTTCATGGAATATTACTCTAACACGACTCTGTTTCAAAATCAAATGTAACCAAATTTTATTGTAATTCATTATCAGATCCTTTCCAAGGTGACTTCAACTTTTAAGTGTTTTTATTGTATAATTTAATTCTTTACAAACAACTAATAGTCAAATAAATCACTTAGTCAATCTACAAAAATACAGAGTGAAAGTCATTAGGTTTACAACGATAATTTATCAAATAGTAGAAACTTTCTTAAGGTTTGCACAACTCAATAACAATTAGCAACTGGCAATGATTCATCTGGATTTGAACTCCAAACACAGCTGTAAAATCTAATAAATTTCATTTCAATGAGACCAAAGGTCTCATGCATAGAAGTAAATAGGTTTCATATGTGTTACAAACAGGTTGGACCACACTGTGCACAAAATTTGAGGTATATTTCTCAACAGGAAATGCAGACATTGGTCGTAACATGATATGCAGTGGGCTAATAGAACTGGATTTAGTTTCACGGTGTTACAACAGATCTACTGGTATTCTTCCAAACTTTTAAGTTGCATCAAGAACCAAGATCTTCCTATTAATTTTGCAACCCTCATCAATCGTAATCGTAAACTCGAGATTTCTAGAGCGCCCACAAGAGCAAAGTCGCGGGAACCAGCTTATTCACAGGCGCTTATTCACAAGAGATGCATTAAAATGTTTCTAAGTTTCTATACAAAGTCAAATCACAGGACCAGGTTAAGAAATTGTTAAAATGACAAAGCTTGAAACACACTGATGCCAGAAGTATGAATTCTGGCTAATCTGGAAAATTTTAAACTAAACGGTCTCTGATTTAAAATTCTGTTACAAACTAACTGAATCAAAATCTACAGTTCTCACAGAATTCAAATGTTGCAAAATTGTAACAGCATATTAGAAACGTTTCAAGCTCATTCTTAACAAGGATAATGGATATGGAAATGTTTTAAGTACAGAGAGAAAGTAGGTGAATGGCTAACCTTCAGAAACTGTTCGTTGCTGTGGTTGGACAGTCGTTTCAATTTTAATTCGTATGACTGACCTGCAAACATCGTTAATTTTTACCACATTCATTACTGACCTTGGCAAGTTGCATTACAATACAATGGCAATTTGATAATACCAATCCTTTTACACAGTTCAGAAAAGTGCACACTTAAAACTGGCAAACATTAGGTCTGGTATATAAGGAAGTTCTGGTGTATTTATGATCATTCCTGCATTTTGTGCTGTTGCTAATATACTAGGGCCTCCATTTAGCATGCTTCATTATAGAACAGATTTGAATTCTTATAGAACAGTCGGGAACAAGCTCAACCAAATATGGCTGAGCTTCAGAGATGAGACCATTATAACACAATCTCATCATATGAGAAAGTTCTTTATGTAGCTCCCAAAGCCATCCTTATAAGGAAGTTCTGGTGTATTTCTGATCATTCCTGCATTTTGTGCTGTTGATACTGTACATTTAACATTGTGCTGCGTGTTCCTTGTTCTGCTGTTAGGCTTTTAGCAGCAACAGCCAAGCAAGCTTTAATAATGGCCACTTCACACACTTCAAATTATAACTATAAACTCCACCATCTAACATTAAATTTCTTCAGTGCTCAAAAACAGATGGAGGTATAAGAGTCAAACAAAGTGGTGGTACTCTTAATATGTAACTTCAATCAAGATCATATAGAGCCCTTAGGTAAGGTATTAATAGCTTATAATTAAGTTGCACTTTATTAGGTCAAAATCACACAAATTCTACCATCTTTACCCGAGTCTTCATAGGCATTGTGCTGGGTTTACAAAGAGTAACGGAAATCCAGAAGAATCTAATCAAATTGAATCTATTGATTCTATATGAAATGTTATACCTTGGTTGAGATAAGTTAAAGGCTCTTCATCAACTTTGACAGCAGGAGATGTAGAAGCACTCAGGATGTACTGAAACCTATTGACACAAGGCAAAATATCTAACAGGCAACAGTCAATAATACTAATACTACTAACAACAATAATAATACTCCTACTATCACTACACTACCTCTACTACTACCACTGCCACTACTACTACGCGACGCGACCTCAAAAACCTGACGTGCTAGCCAAATTTCAATTTCATATTTGAAATCAGCATCCAAACTTTAGTTGAGAACAAGCTTTTAAAAGCAAATGCCTCATACCCACCCAAACGCTGTGTTTTCACCCGATAGTATGAGTTGAGAATCCGCAATTGTGGCCAGAACCTCACTTATGCGTACCTAATAAGAGCCTGACGTGCTAGACAAATTTCGATTTCATATTTGAAATCAGCGCCCAAAACTTAGCCAAAAACAGTTCTAAAGTTCTGAGTAGCAAACAACAAATTTTTTTTGTTGCGCAGTGTTAATGTAGGCATATAAAACTTAAAGAATCCGAGAAACTTTATAACTTAAAAACTGGACGTGATAGACAAAAACGGTTTCCAGATTTGGAATCAGCATATTAAATTTAGTTAGGAACAGGTGTTAGAATCCCAACAGCAAAATGCTTGTTGATCAGTGTAGTAGATCTAAACGAAACGAAAGTCTCTGCAAAAGTCTCTGCAGAAATGTTCATTCTAAAAAACACTAATGATAGTAGATCTAAACGAAACGAAAGTCTCTGCAAAAGTCTCTGCATAAATGTTCAATCTAAAAAACACTAATGATAGTAGATCTAAACGAAACGAAAGTCTCTGCAAAAGTCTCTGCAGAAATGTTCAATCTAAAAAACACTAATGATAGTAGATCTAAACGAAACGAAAGTCTCTGCAAAAGTCTCTGCAGAAATGTTCATTCTAAAAAACACTAATGATAGTAGATCTAAACGAAACGAAAGTCTCTGCAAAAGTCTCTGCATAAATGTTCAATCTAAAAAACACTAATGATAGTAGATCTAAACGAAACGAAAGTCTCTGCAAAAGTCTCTGCATAAATGTTCATTCTAAAAAACACTAATGATAGTAGATCTAAACGAAACGAAAGTCTCTGCAAAAGTCTCTGCATAAATGTTCAATCTAAAAAACACTAATGATAGTAGATCTAAACGAAACGAAAGTCTCTGCAAAAGTCTCTGCATAAATGTTCAATCTAAAAAACACTAATGATAGTAGATCTAAACGAAACGAAAGTCTCTGCAAAAGTCTCTGCATAAATGTTCAATCTAAAAAACACTAATGATAGTAGATCTAAACGAAACGAAAGTCTCTGCAAAAGTCTCTGCAGAAATGTTCATTCTAAAAAACACTAATGATAGTAGATCTAAACGAAACGAAAGTCTCTGCAAAAGTCTCTGCAGAAATGTTCAATCTAAAAAACACTAATGATAGTAGATCTAAACGAAACGAAAGTCTCTGCAAAAGTCTCTGCATAAATGTTCAATCTAAAAAACACTAATGATAGTAGATCTAAACGAAACGAAAGTCTCTGCAAAAGTCTCTGCATAAATGTTCAATCTAAAAAACACTAATGATAGTAGATCTAAACGAAACGAAAGTCTCTGCAAAAGTCTCTGCATAAATGTTCAATCTAAAAAACACTAATGATAGTAGATCTAAACGAAACGAAAGTCTCTGCAAAAGTCTCTGCAGAAATGTTCATTCTAAAAAACACTAATGATAGTAGATCTAAACGAAACGAAAGTCTCTGCAAAAGTCTCTGCATAAATGTTCAATCTAAAAAACACTAATGATAGTAGATCTAAACGAAACGAAAGTCTCTGCAAAAGTCTCTGCAGAAATGTTCATTCTAAAAAACACTAATGATAGTAGATCTAAACGAAACGAAAGTCTCTGCAAAAGTCTCTGCATAAATGTTCAATCTAAAAAACACTAATGATAGTAGATCTAAACGAAACGAAAGTCTCTGCAAAAGTCTCTGCATAAATGTTCAATCTAAAAAACACTAATGATAGTAGATCTAAACGAAACGAAAGTCTCTGCAAAAGTCTCTGCATAAATGTTCAATCTAAAAAACACTAATGATAGTAGATCTAAACGAAACGAAAGTCTCTGCAAAAGTCTCTGCATAAATGTTCAATCTAAAAAACACTAATGATAGTAGATCTAAACGAAACGAAAGTCTCTGCAAAAGTCTCTGCAGAAATGTTCATTCTAAAAAACACTAATGATAGTAGATCTAAACGAAACGAAAGTCTCTGCAAAAGTCTCTGCATAAATGTTCATTCTAAAAAACACTAAGGGGTCATCCATTAATTATGTCAACAAATAGGGGGAGGGGAAAGTTTGACAGTTGTTGACAGGGGGAGTAGGAAGTTTCACGTCAACAAATTTTTGTTTTAATAAATGGACAAAATATGGTATTGTATTGTATTGTATTGTATTTGGCTATTTATAAAGCGCTTCTCACAGCAAAGCCTTTCAGAAGCGCTCCCAGTGCGAGCAACCCGAGAGAAAAGGCAGGATTTTAGTTTCGAAAAAGATGAGGAGAGACTACCAGAAAGGATGGCAGAGCGAACCGGTGGAGGAAGTCCATTCCACAGAGAAGGACCTATGCAGGCGAAGGATCTGGATTGAGCCATTGCAGTCCTGACACGGGGAACAAAGGTCAAGCCGATCAGAGGATCGGAGAGGACGCAGCGAAGTGGCAGAGAGTGGGCGAAGCATGAGATCGCAAAGGTACTTCGGAGCAAGACCCAAATGAGACTTAAGGACTAAAAATAAGAACCTTGAATTGTATTCGGACAGATAGAGGGAGCCAGTGAAGTTGACTTCAACCAAAAAAGGTCATCAGGGAAAAATTGCTAAAAAACGGGGGGGTTCGGGGATTGTTGACATAATTTTTAGGGGGTCCGTCAATGTTTGACAGTTGTTGACAAGGGGGAGGGTCAAAAAGGCCTAAAATTTGTTGACATAATTAATGAATGACCCCTAATGATAGTAGGCCTAAACGAAACGAAAGTCTCTGCATAGGCCTAAGTCTCTACATAAATGTTTAATCTACCTCAGGCATTTTAAAATCACAAATATTACGCTTTAAGAGACTATCATCATTTAAATCTGACTTTGACAATGCATGCAGCATACTTTTTAGGGCCTTAAGCAAAAGGGGTTATAATAAAAGACTACTAAGAAAAACTAAATGTGATAGGCTATTTGGTTCAACGTTAAGAAACAACAATCCATTACTTCCAATAGTTATACCATACTCACCGATTTCTACACACCTTATAAGAGAATGGAAAAAGATAATAAACAGTTCAACTAAATTCAGTATTTACATAGTTATAGCGGCTCACTCCAAACACAAAAACTTAGCGCGGTTATTAACGGCTTCTAACTAATTTTTTCTCTTGACCGTATTGTAGGCTACTATGATCGTACACAGCGCGAACGTTCGATGTTCGCCCTTTTGATAGTCGCCCTTTAGTTCGGTCGCCCTTTTGATCGGCGCTTTTTCGATCAGTCGCCTTTAAAATCGGCGCCCTTTTGTGGTCGCCCTTTTGATGGTCGCCCTTTCGGAGTCGCCTTATCGATAGGATACGCAATATCTCACATCACAATTCTAAATTTCTCAAACTGTTTGAAACACCGTTTATAGATGGTAACAGTTTACAAGTAGCGTGTTACATATCTGGAACCTTCAGCAGAATCGGTATTCCAGAGTGACTGCTCTGCTTTATTCAACCAATCAATCAATCAATCGGAATTTATATAGCGCCCCTTCAGTATCTCTACTCAGAGGCGTTCCCGACCCAGGACAGGCGGAAAAGAGCATTCTTGAGCAGCTGATTGAATGGAGAGGAGGGGACCATTGGGAGGAGATGTATCTCCAAGGTAAGTCCGTTATTAAAAACAAGCAACCCTCAAACAGTTAGGAATAAAATAGTTACTTCAACGAACAAAACAGACCTGGGCTAATTTATTGTGATAGCTGGAGCCCATCGAAAAATTTGACCTGGAGTTGTAATCCTGGCTTTCCACCACAGGCACAGCATTTAGTCTTGCAGGAGGCTGCAGTGGAAACCGGGATCCGCCTCTTGTGGATGGTGGAAAACGCTGACCTGGATTCCTACCAATTGCTGCGGATCGTGGCTGAAAGCTGGACAGAATTCAGAATAGCATGACATGACATGTTTATGGTTCAAACTGATAGTGCAGTGTGAGTAGAAGTCATAGTATGAACGGATGATTACAAGTTATTACAGGAGTCGAATATAACTGTATGGCAGCCATGCAAGACGCAAATCACGTCCTACTGCTCATTTTACCAACGCCACCTGGCGAATGAAAGGCTGAGCCGACCTTTGGGAGAGTAGCGGGAATCGATCCCGGGTCCACGCTGATCTTCTGCTCTTCATGCGGGAGTGTTACCATTACCCTAAACCCCTCCACCAATGACCGATTAAATGCTTAGAATAGCTTTAATGCAATTTAAATTCTGGATATGACGCCAATGCAGCTAAATTAAGAAATTTTTTAGCCCTGCTGCAAAAATATCTTATCAAATAATTTATCAATAAATCAACTTGATTATTACAAGGAAAATAGCCAATTTAAGTGTGAAATTCCGTTTAAAAGATTGCAAGAGAGTTAGTTAGTACCTGGTGACATTCTGCCTTGGCTGAAACAAGGGCATACGGGTTGAGGCTTGACCCCGACAAGGACTCTCCTGAACTGTATTTGAAATAATTTGCAAACGAAACATTATTATATGAAAGACAGCCATTAACCTACAAGATTCAGATAGTCTGCCCATCAAAGCCTTAGCTTAAACTAGAAGTAAACCCATGGTAAACATTGAGAACAGCCAAGTTTAGACCAGTGCCTTGAAACGTTCTTCGATTCAAACTTAAAGGTCAAAATGACCAATAGTTGTGATAGAAAATTAAAATGAATCAAGTACTTTAATACCAAGTAAGATCTTTAAAATCACTCATCATAAAGGTCACTCCACAAAACATTCCATCGGCAGATAATGGAGAAAATAAAAGCCGCCTGAAAGCCCAATTCCATGACGAATAAGAAGTTCACATGAAAACAAACAAATGAAAGTGAACTGGGAGGCTTCACAACAGGTTTATCTGATCTGGATGATCAGACAAAGGAGGAAGAAAGGAGGAAGAGGATTAGAAGAAGAGCAGTCCCTTAAGCAAGCCCTAAGGCAGCCATGGGTATGAAGTGTTTGCGACTTCATTTTCTTCGCCTCGGCATTTTAGGGCACGTGGCAGTCAACTCCCTCGCCGCCTCATCTTCCCACCGACAGTGTACAGTCAGTGTACTCACTATAGCTTAGTTGGCTAAGGGGCGCAGGAAGGGCACAAATTTTGAATCAAATTCTGCCGTGGAGGGGATTTGAACCCCGACCTCTCGACTGACAGTCCAGCATGCTAGTAGGAGAATGATGGAAGAGGAGGAGGAAGAGGGAAGAGGAGGACGAAGAGGGCAGAGGAGAAAACAAGACAGATCAGGAAATATATGGACTGCAGATTGCAGAGCTACAGCCGACAGAGCTTTCTTGTCATCAGGTACCGCAATAAAGCATCCAAGCACAACTCCTACACCAAAAACAGACCATAAAGTTCCTTCAAAGCTGTACATTTCTGGACAACTGTGATTCTGTGGACTACTCAGTGTATGTATGTAGATAACTGATCATTTAGACTGATGAGTTATGAGTGAAGATTTCTAATCTGTAATTCATAAGTACTTTCATCGGAAGTTATTGTTGAAGAGTGCTTTTGAAATAAGAGTGAATCAACAAATCACTCGTAATAGATTAAATTTCACAAACTTCATCAACTTTGAGACACTTGAATCTACCTCAAAATATAATTTTTTTAAATTCCAAATGCTTCTTTAATAGTTTTAGCTTAAAAGAAACACATTTGAGGTATAAGACTTTCAAAAATCTCCCCAATTTATTTCTAATATCTTAAGCTCCACATTATTCTACATGCTATTCCGTTTTACTTTTAAACATATGGATCTTCTGGACAATATCTTATTACAGCTCGGTTTTGGTACACCATCGATTGATGCTGTGCGCATTAAACACCGGCGCTGTAGAAGTTACTAATTACAATTATGATAGAAATTATTATTATTATTGTATTAAAGCTGAAACGTTAAATATTAAACATTATTATAGATATTGGCTAAGATTGAGAAACTATCTGGATACTGAATTGTAGTTCAGACTCACTTTTGTGCATGACTTCATGCATGCTATTAATTTTCATAATAATAATTGTATTGTATATTGTATTGTATTGTATTTATAAATTTATAAATAATAATACTAATAATAATTACAATAATAAGAATCATAGTAATAGTAATAATAATATGTACCTCGGGAAACTAATAAATTACTTGACTATAATAATGTTAGTTATCTAGTACTGAGAAACTGGCACGCATGCCTTTCAACATATGTTTAACACCTGCAGTGTTGCTTCTTGCCCGTACAGTTAGATGGCAGAGCAGCCTCCTATTGCTCAACATCTTATCTGTTAACAATTGACAGCTAACCAGAATTTACTACTTGCATGGTTTGCAAGTGATGATTTGCCAGAAATCACACGGCAAGCTTGATACAACGCTATCCGTTGGAAGCTGTTTCAATTGCAAGTACCGTGCTTTTACAAGGTTCTGTGATAATGACTCTTTGCACAATTTTTCTAAGCTGTGTCATAAATATTATGGCAGTTCAAACTTGAATGCAGCAGTACTATAAGCAGAATTAAATCTGGGATTCTTTGTAACTGCCGTTTTCGCGTGGTGCCAGTCTGAAGCCTGGATAAAGGAGGAGGGTGATGCTAGTCCCAGACAGAATCCGCCTAAGCAGCTACTCAGTCTCCTCGTTTCTTTGATCGCCTGGCAACATCCACTTTGTTTCTCCACCAAAAATACAGCACTTGTGAATAAGCTGAAGCCTTGCGGCTCAGCTTTTAAGTAGCACTCCAGAAATTCCGAGGTTACGCTTATCAATCAGTGTTTTTACGACAAAGGGTCGTTAAAGAGAAACTATAGCTATTCCTCTGCATTGAATTCATGTCATGATGAAGAAGGCTATACTAGGTTATAGGATGTATGAATGCATGTAATTATGTAAGTAAGGCGTGTATGAATGTATTTATATACTTTATATGGCGCCTTTTAAATGCCACACAAAAGCGCTGCACATAATTATGCCCATCTGACTGATCTAAACAGATGCGTTATAGGACAGTTTGAGAACGTTTGCTGCACAGAGCAGTGTATCTACAAAATGGATTAACACTTTAATGACAATAGTATACTAAGAGCAACTGGGAAACCAATGCAGCTAATCGTTAAAGTGTTAAAAATTCACTTGTTGTCGTGGTTGAATTACAATGGCTTTGTTCTTGTCTGGGATAAAAAGAAATGGCACACAATGCTAAACTGGCACATAGTGCTAAATACGTTCAGGTATCTATTTATACTCAGTGGTTGAATTCAGCCGGATCTGAGATCTGTTACTAAAGTAGAAGATACCTAACGGTATCTTTGGTTGCAATAATCGGCTATGATATCATGTTGCATGATGTTTGATTCATTTTTTGTTCTATGTTGCATCAGGTTGCATATTGTGTTCTATGTTGCATCAGGTTGCATTTTAGGTTTTATAGTGCATCAGGTTGCATGCATTGTTTGTTTTATGGTGCATCGTGTCGCATGCATTTTTTTATCCGAATAGTCTGGATAAGCAATTTAACCACTGGTTATACCTCGAGATTCAAATTGTTGGCCTGTCCTCATGGAAGACTGAGAATTGCCACCAGTCATCATCGGGTTCTGCAGCGACCTGTAACGTACAGGATTCATCTGGCTCTGGATTGGACCTGGTGCCGGGTGTCTGGGTTTGAAATCTGGAAACGTCAAATCACAAGTTCTTTAAGCCACGAAGGAAATATCTTCAATCATTGGGAAGAACTTGGTCAGGTAAAGTACACAAGAGATTTCAAAAAGGGGCTATAAAAAGGCTGAGATGCATACATGTATACATACATACATACATACATACGTACATACACACATACATGGTCGTTTCTACATGTGTTTGTCAGTACCATGCGGTTGAATGATCAGTAGCAATTTTGCTGGACGCATCAGGAGAAGTAACTAAAACTTTGATATTTTGCTTGTCATACAGGACAACTAAATAATCTTTGAATACCCAAACTGTAACACTATTCCGTTTTGTTCAACAATGAGCATGAACAACTATGATCCTAAATAAGACAAACTTCAAACTAGAATCCATAATTAAAACCAGACCAGGGCTAAGTTTTTCTTCTGGAAAAGTTAGAGGAAAAATTGAAAAACACATTATCATAAAAAACAGATATAATTAAAATTAAAATGGATATCACATTCTAATACAAAGCAGGCATAGTTAAAATTAAAATGGAAACCACATTCTAATACACAGCATAATGAGAAAAACCTTAACCATTTCTATTAATTTTGAAACAGAAGTTTGATAGATTATTAAATATACTCCACCTGGAAAGCACTGCTCTTCATTTTGAGCGTAGCTCAAATTACATGGTTGTGCAAAAACAGCCATTCGAGGTTTCTTAATTGCAAATATTGGAGCAGGAGTTCTGGTTACTGTAAAAAACAACAACACTTACTTAAACAAACTGACTATTGTTCAATTTAAGTCGATTTAATTTATTATGGTATACATTTACAACATTAATAAAAAATCTTTAAATGTTAATCTCTGGTCTTTCTGTGGCAACCAGGTTTGGATCTTCCCATGGCATCTCTGGACAACCCCTCTGACATGACACAGCGTTCGTGAATGCGCTGGTGCAATGCTTTAGAGTAGCGCTTCATAAATTTGAAGTTTACGATTACGATTACGACCATTTTGATATCCGATCGAAAATGTAATTTTCACTTCGATCAAACTTTTTCTCGGATCTATCGAAAAGCTGGCCGAACAGATCCTGTGCGTTAACCCCTAACAGATAATTCCAACGATAGATCAGTTTATAATGAATTTAAAAAGAATTTTCTGAAAATTTCTATAGAATCCGTCTTAATTAATTAGCAATTACGAACTGGCTACGGTACCGTCCGGACGGTACCGTTATTTCTTTTCTACGGTACCGTCCGCAAATAATCTATGGGCGATTGCACATATCTATGGCGTGTACATCCGGTTGAAATAAATATTGGCAAAAGCCTGTCACGTTAAGTTGTTGTCTTCGCGTCGAATTTTTCTATGGCGGACAACTTGAGGGTCAGTTAGGGCCAGGTTAGTATTCGTGTGGTCGTTTAGTGTCAAATTAGGCGTCGTGAGGGTCGGTTAGGGTCAGGGTTAGGGTTAGTTTCGTTCATCTCTTAACTACTGCGCTATTGATGGTTAGGCTTTCACGCCATCGATATGTGCAATCGGCCATAGATTATTTGCGGACGGTACCGTAGAAAAGAAATAACGGTACCGTCCGGACGGTACCGTAGCCAGTGCCTAGCAATTATTAATATTTACGTACCTGTCCTCTTTCGATCCATCTTAAACGACTCGTTGGTTCGACAGCGTCACGCACCTAATCAAATTCACACACGGCTGACACAACGCTGAATGTCTTTGAAAGAATAACTAATTAATTATTTTATCTGATTAATTAAGATTTATTCATTAAAAATCGTCGAAAATTAATTAATCATCGAGTCTTTGAATTATCGCCCTTCTTCATTTAGGGTCGTCTGCTGAAAATGACGTAATGGCCGCTTCTGCTAAATATAGGATAGACATTTCTCTAGCGCATTTCATATAACGTCGTAAACTTTTGTCACAATATTAAAAGCGCTACTTAAAAGCTAGTATAGCCTATGCTAGGTCATTAGCTTATTCACGAGCTCCTTTACACGTCAATGAAATACGAAGCACAAAGATTAATGATAATAAATTACGATTTGTGCATTTTCCATTGCTGTGTAGCCTACAGACTCCTAGTACCATAGAAATTTCGGATGAACAAAATCCGATGAAGTGCAAAGAACTAGATTGAAGCAAAACATGCGACAGCTGCTACGTGCTAATCTAACTCGCAAAAACGTTAATTTTTAACGCCGCACTGTAAACCAAGTTAGTGAAATCGCATTAGGCTAAGTCGATAGGTCAAAATCTTGCCTGGACCCGGCCAGTAGGCTATTCCAGATTTAAATAGAGTTCATAATTGAGCCACTTGACAGCGAATTAGACAAAAAATTACCAAGTCCTAAAATCCGAACTCTTGACAGTGATAAAAGCATAAAACCCAGACGCCTTAGAGTTTTACGACCCGACGCCAAACATTCTCAGCGGATCGGATAAATACAATAAAAACCTGTCATATAGGCTAATAATGCCTCCTTCAGACGTGACTACAGAAATAGCCACAGCAATTTTACTCACTGAGTAAACCTCTTCACTTGATCGAGCACCGCAGAAATTGAAAACTGGGCTTTGGCGATATCCGAAATAATGGGTGATTGGTGGAACGGTTATTGTTATTGTCCACTAGACCCAATAACGCTCGTGTAGTACCCTAGATTGGTTTCCGAATTGAGCTGAAGTTCTACAAGCTTAGCGTTTTGTAAAGAAGGGATTTTGCACAAGCATAGGCTAATAAAAACCGTAGGCTAATAGGGCCTACGTGATACTTTGCGTTCTTTATGCTAGTAAACCAAATAATTTTTTCAAACAGAAACCTATAACGTGTTAATTATCCCGTTTAAAACCGCCTAAGATCGTAGAAAAGGAATTCGTATCTACTGAGTTACGTAAGTTGTAGGCCTAATGGGCTACAGGTTGGACGTGGCTTTGACCTAATTGCAAAGCTACGTCCAACCTAGGTGCTTACGTCCAGAAGAAGACCAGTAAAATCCCTAATCTCTGTTTTTTTTTCAACGGCCCAGAATAGCAACGACGTAGACAAAATAGGCCTACGCATGGATGTTCGAAGGAATTTTTGTAGGGACGGCAAAATAATTTTAGATTGATGGCACGGGGTCTAACGAGGGTGCTGAAAGCAACCTTACGCCCCCGCGATTACGGGTCTGGCGCGGATAATAATAGCCTAATTATCAACAACCGCCAGCGCTTTGTAAGCATTTAAAATGATATATCATGGGCCTGTTGTTAGCGTTCTGGGATCCAGTTTTCAGCTACCGGTAGGCATAGGCGTTAGGCGCAACCACCCTATGGGACCCGTGGGACGCGTCCCCCCAACTTTTTAAAAGCTTAGGCTACCGTCCCCCCAACTTTGAAAATTTTGAGGTAAAAAGACCCCAAGATGCACTCCATTTGGTATCAAATGCTCAAAATTGCGTTGGCTTGAAATAACAGTTACTCGTCTGTGTTCTCGTCCAAACTGATTTATCACCGTGTCTATGGAATCCGTCTTTATTTTCATCTTTTTGCTATGTAGGCTACCCTATCTTAGCCTCAGAGTTAGATACAGGGTAAGGCGGTCTAAACTGGTTGTAGTAGTCATTTCAGTTTAACGACACTGTGTGATTACAAAGATCATTAGCGCCTACTCCTCCTTTATCCAGGCTTCGGAATGGCACTGACAGAAGGCTCGGAGTGGCGGAGTTATTTATCAATGGTCCGTGCCCCTAACAAATCATAATTTGGAGTTTTTGGCCGACAAAATCATATTTTTTATTTCTCGTCTCGTACCGCTAAACATCGGTTTAACTTTGAGGTTATTTATTAATTGAAATGCAGAACTTTGGTCTGTTACTATTTGTTCAATAAAACTTTTGTCTGATATCCCTTATCTCCGATCCTTTCAAGGATTCATCTAATTTACATAACAATTTAGTGTCGGCAGTTGAAATAAACAGCACGGTACAGGAAATAAAATTTATAACAGTTATTTGAAATAAGTTATTCAAAATGCGATGTGAAAAAGTCAAATTATTTTTCTTTTCTAAAACCTTTGTTTCTCTTTTTAGTTTGATCAATAAAACGACGTTTTTTATTTTTATTTTGATTTTACAGTTTTTAACAATGGTTGTTGAACCATTAATCCATGTTTGAACTCAGAGGCGGCGCCAGAAATTTTGTGTAACCAGGGCATAGCCCCAGAGCCCCAGAGTCAGCCCAAAGTGCAGGGGCGGTATATGCCCCTAATAAATTCTCGGCAGGGCAAAATTCTGGCAACGAATTGAGCAAAGGCTTTTTTACCAGGGCATTTGCCCTGGTATGCCCTGGTCATAGTGCCGTTGAACGAACTGTTTAACCCTCCTTAGCGTACAAAATGATCTTTCTGTGATGCTTGTTGTAACTGGATAGCCAATGCAATCTGCAAAGCCTTTATGACCGACAGATTGAATTCTTCGTGGCTCAAGACTTCGCTCAAAGCCATGTAGGCTATCCTGAAATTACCATCCGGAATTCATCCCATCGCGCTTCTTGTTCAACCAAACACCATACAAACTTTCACTTTCTTCCAGAAAATTTTCATTTTTATAGATCTGCAACGACCTCGACAAGCTCTTTGTTGCTATTTTATTAGGGCCTAGGCTACTAATTAAACTTTGATATACACTGTGTCCACGATAAAGTAGACCCCTAGACTTTGTTAAATATCTTGGTCAATTGTACTACTATAGGTACTAAATTTGGTGCACATGAACTTCAGTCTATTCTATAAACCCTGCAAATTTTATTACAATTGATGCAACGGTTACGATGATATACCCTTATGAAATTTGGTGGTTCAGGAACCAAGTTACCAACACGTAAACGCATCGATTTGCGCGGCTGATCATCCTGACTCAGCACCAGTTCTCTGCATTGATATTTGTTTGCGTCCATGGTTTTGTTTGCGTCTCGTGTTTCCTTGCAACTGATCCGGTTGTGGCAATCTTTTTAACAGCTTGCTGACACCAGCTAGGGACCAATTTTTCATTGGAAATTCTGTAATGAGTCTCCTACGCCATACCCCTTCGTCTCTCTCAACTCCTTGATTAAAATCTTGTCCTCTGCACTGAAAACCATTTCTTTACAACCAACTACTGTTACTGTTACTGTTACTGGTACGTAAAACTGGTCTCGTAGTCTAATTGTTTCCGAAAATGACGCTTATAAACAACAGCCTATTGGCGTAGGCAGAAAAATGACGTAATTCTATGCGTTTTACGTGTTGGTAACTTGGTTCCTGAACCAACCCAATTTCATAAAGGTATATCATCGTAACCGCATCAATTGTAATAAAATTCTGCAGGGTAGGATAGAATAGACCTACTTCACTCGAAGTAGTACAATTGACCAAGATATTAACAAGTCTACCGGTCTTTTATCGTGACACAGTGTATATATATCTTCATTTATTGATTATTCGGGATGTCACACCGCATTCAGGAACAAATTAAATAAAAATTAGATAGTAAGTTCGTTGCTAATTGTTCTCATATGAAAGGTTTATTTGCTATTTTATATAAAACTCTTGGTATATAGTTTTTATCGTCTTTGGCTGGGAGCTTAACATCGTGCGGCCTGGGGCGAAGATTGTAATGTTTTTGCAATGTTTTTGATGGAAAGTTACTTACTAACCAGGTGAATTTCTCCAATTATCCGCAGGGCTGCTACTCTAGATTTTTTGGGAAAACCTCCACCCCCTTGAAAAAACCTAGGCAGGCTTTATGTTAGGGAATACGTGGGATTAGTTCAAATTACTAATGCGTGTTTGCATGTTTGTGAGCAATAAGACCAGTTCGTTTCGTATTAACCCGTTTTGGACCAATGTTCGTTTTACGAACACATTTTTTGATGACATCAAATTGGTTGAGGTCATCACTCTAGTTTTCTGTTCATGTGCTCTTATGTAAGCGAAAGGTTTGATTTGTCGGATAAATCGCAAAAAAATTGGTTGTAGAAAGTTTTGAACTGTTTTTGTCTTATGCTAAATACCTCAACTCCAGTATGTTCACCGTCTTTTGTTTGAAAATTTGTAATTTTGGTTGGTTGTGTGATATCGCACGAGCTGATGGGTATTTGACAAGTGCACATATTTAGCACCAAGCACATGCCATTTGCGTAATTTTATTGTAATAAATGCAGTCGCAAAATTTTCATATCTGGGTCATGTTCGTTTTACGAACATTGGTCCAATACGCTACTGATTGCGTCAAGTCAAGTCAACGTTGATTTACATATGCATATTTCTGATCTTGAGCTACATGTATCAACAAATCATATATATATACATAATTATATGTGTGTGTGTGTGTGTGTGTGTGTGTGTGTGTGTGTGTGTGTGTTGTGTGTGTGTGTGTGTGTGTGTGTGTGTGTGTGTGTGTGTGTGTGTGTGTGTGTGTGTGTGTGTGTGTGTGTGTGTGTGTGTGTGTGTGTGTGTGTGTGTGTGTGTGTGTGTGTGTGTGTGTGTGTGTGTGTGTGTGTGTGTGTGTGTGAGTGTGTGTGTGATGACAGCCTCGGTAGTCAAGTTGTCTGGCAGCTTCTGACGACAGTCGAACACCCCCAGTGTCGCACTCTTACTTTCGACAACTTCTTCACTTCATTGGTATTTGGTACTCCTCACAACACTGAAGGATACAGTTTTTGCTGCCACTGGGACAATACGGGGGAACTTCTTGAGAGACTGCCCTCTCATGAAATCCAAAGTGGACATAGAGCCTTGTAGTTCTAGGGGTACGATCGTCCGAACCCTGCTCCAGAGAAGTTTCAGCCATTGCCGGGTTGATGCGAGCATACGCTATAACGGTGACGGCCACAATCTGGAGAAAGGCAAGACTGAGGACCGTTGCAAACTGGTAGGCTGAGGCAAAAACACACTGCACATGTGCGTGAAGTGCAACAAACACCTTCATCAGAAGTGTTTCACAGCTTTTCATATTGCAGTGTATAGGCCTACCATCTAGGCCTATAGTGTCGAACAAATGAACAGTTAGAATTTTTACAATTTCGATGCCACTGGGTAGCCTACAAATCTTAGTCATTTCTTTCTGATATACCAATAAGTTGATGCTGAAAACATTACATTTCAGACGGTTTTAACACCAATTATCCATTTTTATTACGTTATTGTGTTACAATTTAATTTCATACATGTTCAATATTTCACATGTTGTTAGTAGCCTATTGGCCCAATGTTCGTAAAACGAACATATGCAAATTTGCATATGTTATTTGAGAAAAGTCAAAAAACATAATACATACGTTCAAACATTGCCATCAAGGCCCCAATAATTATCACAGTTCATAAAAAATTTTCCTAATAAAGTTTTGGTCCAGAACGGGTTAACGAGTTTTATGTCACAAAATTATACACAGGCTAACACAGCCTTGTGTATTTCTTTCAGTTCAGGGTCATTAAGCCATAAGTAATTGAACGCTTAGTTGTAGTACGACTTCTTCTTTGTATAACCGGAGCAGCTACGGACGAATCTCCGCTATCATATTTTGAATCAGAACTACTCGCCATACTGTAGGCGTAGGCTAATTATATAATTAGATGAAGCAACAACGCTACGAAAAACATAAGAACTTTGAACTGTAAAACGCACAAGAACTTCAAGAAGTAATAAGAACTACGAAAATTCAAAAGTGGATTATAGATCACAAAGCTATTAAACCGGCCGCCTCATATAGGCCTAGACTATAGATGATAAATCACAGAACCTATTAGGCCCTAAGCCTTAATTTCGTCAACATAGACTTTTTTTATAAATGTAATCAAGTGCTACTCAGACGAGTAATTGGTTTTAGTGAAGTGCAGAGCGTGGAAGGCCTATTCTGTGAAAATGCCTTAAATAAATTTCAGTAATGTTCTAGGAATTGCTGAAAGCGTAGGCTATGTTTTTTAACACGCAAAGACTTCCATGAAATAACCTAGATTTCGGACCAAAAAGCCTAGAAACATAGACAAGAGCGAAAAAACTAGATCTGGATGGAAAATCCTAGAGTGCCAGCTCTGATTATCTTTTTTACTAGTCTCGATCATCAACTTCAATAACTACGGTATGATTTCAGTATGATCACTCTGCCCCTTTGCCTTCCTCTGTGGACGCCCATGCAGGACGTTGAACTGTAAGCATTACGTTATATATATCATATAAACTAAATCAATTACATATACGATAAGAAAGTAAGTAAGTATATTCTTCATTATTTAAACCGGTTGCAGAAGACCCGCACTCCGGTGTACAAACATCGTAGGACAAACACAAAAATCAATAGATACACACATGAACACATACACACGACCAAACACGCGCGCGCACACACACACATACACACACACACACACACACGCATACACAGACACACACATACATATATACAGTATATATATATATATATACGACATGACGCAATCTGTCGTTCACGGATGAAGTGCCCCACGTTCACTCATCCATGAAGAGGAGCCTTCAAGCGTATTACAATTCTCTCCTTGCCTGTCTGCCAAAGAGGTTCCGGTTGCGCCAAATACAGTCCGTCCGTAACTCTGCCGCTCCAGTCATTGCCAGCAGCCCGAAATATTCGCCTATAACGAAAATAGATGTTGGAAACGCTGTTGGAAACGCTGCGCTGGCTTCCTGTTTCGCAGCGCACTGCATTCAAGATCATCATGCTCCAACGAGCTTCAATTGCTTTGTTTTGCCATGGGCGTTTTTGTATCACCGTTACCCACAGCCGAAATTTTTTTCCGTGTAACATAAAAGATAATCATCCTTTTTTCCTACCGTGTTTGCCGTCATTCTGGCTAAACCGTTGTAAGTAGCCTAACGTTGCCTTTAATAAGTCATTTTGAAATGAATAATCTCCCGAGAATTATAGTCATATACGATAATTCTAAGGAGATCAGTGATTTCCACGTTGTCCTTTTTTCGGCAAAGTCGCGCCGGTCCGTACACGGGGACCTTAAATGGCGTGGCACCTATTCAAACGAGCAGCTGTGGTGAAGGATCTCACCTGATCAATTCATTGAAATATTACGAGAATGGTCGAAGCCTTGGGGTTGCTATAGAGAAACGTGTACGTTTACATTGGCGTGGCTTTCATTGGTGTCGCACCCATTCAAGCGGACAGCAGCGGTGGTGAAGGATCTCACCCGATCAATTTAATGAATATCGAGAGTGGTCGAGGACATAGACAGGGCCGTATTATCAATTAGGCACAGTAGGCACTCTCCCTAGGGTCTACGAACCTTTCAGGGGCCTACGTAAATCTGAAAATGAGATATTGAAGAAATTAGTATAATGATTGATTGAATTTGACGCGAAAATGAAAAAAAAAATTTCAAAATTCTAATTATTTTAATAAATGTTTTAAATGTAGGCTACTGAAACAGTTTAAATCTAGGATATTAACCTGAAGTGAAGGTAAGCTGTGCAGCACTTTATGTGAACTTTACTCAACATTCCGAAGAGTAAATTGAGATTTTAAAGTCAAGACATGCATTGTTTCTTTCTATTTTTGCCTCAAAACTGTCCTTTTCAGCCGTGCTGGGATCCTGAGTAGTAACCTTGAAGGGGCGCTATATAAATCTTCGTAATGAATGAATGAATGAATGAATGGTACTGTAGCAAGCGGAGGTCACAGTGTGCTACCGTTTTGCCCATCTTTGAATGACGTCATCAAGTAATGACAGCATGTCTTCAACCTGGTTCTTCCAATGGCCGAGCTAACACAGTGCATAGAAGCTTCACTGCTTCAAAGGATCCTCATGATGAATGATAATTATAATACATGTTGAGTCCGATCTTCGCAAGCCAGCAAGTGCATTTTCCTGTGTGTTCCAGGTGCGTAAGACGTGAACTTAATTGTTTGAATGATTATAACGTACCTGCTTCAGAATGACTCGAATAAGCTGGCGTTTAATGTATAACCATGGACTAACCATCATCTATGTGCATATTTCACGGACTTATCGTCTTGCACGCCTTTCTGAATTAACATACTTTGCTTGTGTACGAGGAAATAAATAGTTGCGACTCAATGTAATCGATTCTGTCGAAGAACTTAAAGAGTTTTTATGTCGTGCATCGCGTGCCATTGTGAATACTCATCAATTCCAATGGTCTAATGATACATGTACGCCTTGTTTCAAATTTCTGTAGCCTTGCATGACTAACACGTCATGCTTCTAAGTGCGAGATCATAGATTTTAATTGTAATTGTAAATTTATATAGCACCATTTCGATTCAGACTCATCATAGGCGCTCCAGACCTAACACATTGAAACCATAATCAAACAGAATGGTCTTCAAACGTTTGTATTGCAGGTCGTCTGTTCTGTTAGTAGTTAAGATTTATGTCTTCTGTCATTTGTGTTCTTGTGAATTGTTTCAATTGCATAATTGTACACTGTAACCGGTTGCGGTTTGTCAATCGGATTGTTTGAATAAACGAAAATATTATTATTATTATTATTGTGGAAAGAGGCAAAGAGAGGTTGAGGAGTTCATGTGGCAGTTTGTTAGGCAACTTATTCCCGGAGGATTCGCTGACCACAGCATGTCGTCAATAAAATGTGAATGCGTAATAATGCGCTTAGCTTCAATGCAGAGCTGGCTGGCAGTTGGGGTGTACGAATGAAAGAGTGCATAGGGCCTACGGCGACCTTAGAACGGCCCTGGACATCGGTAGCTATATATAAAAACACTTGGCATTTACGTATTAGTCAACTCGACACACTGCGAACATGACTCGACGAAACAAGACTCCTATCGGCTGCCAACAGAACTTTTATTTTCATCGGGAAGCCCCACAGGAGTGGCCTAGCGGAATTTTCTGTCCGACGTATGAATGTTACAATCGATGTATACTTGAATTTAGAATGCCTCCGACATTTCTGCTCCAAAGAAGACAAGTCGCTCCGAACGGTAGCCCCAGCCCCGCTGCGTCCTTGTTATAAATTTTGTACGAATAGCGCGATTCAGTTGTCCGCAATTGAATTTTGGTTGTTTATTGGCTCTCCTGGGAAGCCTTCCAATCACTGATGTATTTTGCAGACGGCGAAGAAACTACATCACTCTCGACGCGAACACAGTTTTCTGTGTTGCTGTACAAAATCCGGGCTAACCTTTTCACCTTGGCTGCCATTTGCTATAGCACGATGCGCTCTAAGTGAATTTTCCAAATGCCAACCGCCTTTCGAAATTGTAGTTCGCAATAATTGTGGGCACATACTTTAATAGCGCAATAGAAACTCATCCGAAGAGCTCCCGACTTTACAACATAAGAGCGCATATAGAAAGACCATGATACAGCTCATGATGTGGTTCGCTTGGCAGTTTAATTCAGAAATGTGGACCAACCATAGTGAAGCTACTATGCACCGTGGTAGATCGGCTTTTGACAGAACCAGGTCACATTGTATTGCATAGTATATTCTATACTAAGTATTGTACTGTATTTGACCACTTCTGTAGCGTTTCTCCAAGATTAGCCGATTCAGAAGCGTTCCTAGAGCTAGAGACCCCGAGAAAAAAAGGCAAAATTTTAGGTGTGAGAAAGATAAAGAAACGTTATCAGAGAATGGCGGAACGGACAGGTGGGGGAAGACCATTCCATAGAGGGTGACCTATGCAGGGAAGGGAACTGGATTGAGACATGTCAGTCCTGACACCGGGAACAAGAAGGTCAAGCGGGTAAGAAGATCGAAGAGGACGCAGAGAAGTGGCAGAGGGGGAGTGGGCGAAGAATTACATCACGATGATATTTCTGAGCAAGACCCAATTGAGACTCTGACACTACAATAAGAACTTTTAATTGTTGGCGGAGAGGGAGCCAGTGAAGTTGTTCAACCATAAAAGTAGAGACACGGGAGAATCGAGGAAGACGAGCTATCTGTCTAGCAGAAGCACTAAGTACTGACTGTTACAGTAGAGGAGATAGACGCACCTTAAGTTGGCCAATGAGGAGTGAACTGCAATAGCGTATTCGAGAGCGGACGAAGGCAGAGCACAGTGATATACGGCCAAGGATAAACGAGACTGGCTGTTTTAGATAAGACCGGAACATAGCACGATCAATCACGCATTCCTAGCCAGTTGAAGGGTCATACATCATGCTTCAAGTTTATTACAATATTATGTGGCACCTTAAAATTCATTATATCACGATGATATAATTTATTATTCACCCAGAATTCATTATCTAGTTTTCCCCTATAGCACCAAACGTGTACACAGGATTGTATCTTATTTGACTCATCTCGAATATTCCATTACGAGTGAAACGCTACACCTTTGCGTAATCGTTCTTCCGCTACAGTCAGTCACATTATGTCCTCACCGCACACACCACGTACATCTAACGTTACTTAAAGCTTTCGATGCCCACAAGGTAGTCTCTTAAACACATGTAACATCGCAATATCAACTTTCAACTGTAGAATGTCTGTCCGCAAGAATACAATCCGAGACCATTTCAGATCGAGAGATACTCAACGCTTTCGACGGCCGCGCAATAGCCTCTTGAACCCTGTCTGAACTCAGGCAACGTCGCAATATCAACTTCCAACTGCAGAATGTCTGTCCGTAAGCATACAATCCGAGAACCATTCAGATGGAGAGATGCTTAACGCTTTCGACGGCCGCATAGTAACCTCTTAAACGCCAGCCTGAACTCGCGATTGAATATCGTGTAGATGATCGGGTTGAGCGCCGAGTTGATGTAACCGAGCCAGAAGATGAAAGCGAAGACGGCTGGCGGGACGTCGAACCCCGCCAACAGCGAGATGGGATAGAGAGAGAAGAATGGAAGCCAGCACCCGACGAACGATGCCATCACGATGCCAAGGATCAACGTCGCCCGTCGTTCTTTCATCCGAGCCATCCTCCGCCGTTGCCTCTGTTGGACGTCGACGCCATCGGAGGACGGGGGCGGCCCTCGGTCCTGCCCCCCGCGGCCTGGGACGAAGGACCTCGGCGGCCGGAACAACGACCGAGGTTCCAGACCCGCGTCGGATTCTTTTGCGTCCGTGTAGATTTTGATTGTCGGAATTGCGGTGGAGTTGTTGCGGTCGGCCATTTCAAGGGGACGGGACGGCGAGTTGCGGTGGGATCGCGACTGCCACAGGTGCCGAGCCATGCCCGAGAGGGACATGTTGTTAGGACCGGGATCGACCGGTGTTTCCCCTCTGCTACCGCCCCCAGCATTGCTTCCTCCTGGAAGACTCTTGGCCCTTCTCCGCCGGGAGACGTAAGAAGTAGTCGTCACCCCGCCGCTAGAGCTCTCCGACGCCGGTGAGTCATCCTTCTCGCTGACGGCCGGTAGGTTAGTCCTCCTGGCGTTCGGTAGCAGGAACCTCGTCGGCGTGTCGCCCTGCGAGTCCGTGGTGTCCGACCCAACGAGATGCCGACACGGCGCCGCTGTCCTATCCGAGGCTCCGACGCCGGTGCTCAGCTGAACGGACTCTTCTCTGCCGGACGGTGAACAGGTCTCCCCGGAGCTGAATCCAGGATCCTGGTCGGGTTCCTGCATCTGGAGCGAGTTGCTCAGATCCGAACTGATCTCTGGAATCTGGCTGATCCGGCTGTTGTCGTCGTCCGCGTGCCGTCTCTGCGAGTGATTCCGAGACGGATAGTTCATGGTCGTGTTGGCCATCGAGACCTGCGACATCCCGTTTGCGTTCGGCGCGTACTTCTTCCGATGACGCCGCGCGTGGCCCCTCGCTACCAGGTAGATCTTGAAGTAGACGATGACCATGACGATCAGCGGTAGGTAGAACGATCCAACCGTCGAATAGACGACGTACCCCGGCTCCTCGCTGAGGATACACAGCGGGAAGCCGAACTTCATCGGCTGCGGTCGCTTCCAGCCGACGAGCGGCGGAAAACAGATCACCATC